>JAMKCH010000114.1:0-286250 GCA_023653785.1 Ophioderma brevispina
CAGTAACTCGCCCATTGGTCTAACAGTAACTCGCCCACTGGTCTAACAGTAACTCGCCAAATGGTCTAACAGTAACTCGCCCATAACTCGCCGCCACATACCTCGCCGATTAGCCCCGTAACTCGCCCACTGGTCTAACAGTAACTCGCCCACTGGTCTAACAGTAACTCGCCCAATGGTCTAACAGTAACTTGCCCATAACTCTCCGCCACATAACTCGCCGATTATCCATCCCCGTCTTTCTTCATCAAATAGGAAAAAATACGTAACAAATGGAGCCTGTGGTCCGAATCAAAAGTCCGAAACACCAAAAAAATCTTATGATAGCCTTTTTATCCCGTAAACAACCGAAACAAACTTTCGAGAAAAAAATCTTTCCTGAATGTAGGGGGTTTATTGACTCACTCTGTATTTTTTGCACGGTCATATTGCTATTTTGTCGTTTTCACATAGTGACTTATACAGGTATCACAATTCCTAAGTTCCCCCGAAAAAGTATTCTTAATTATTGAAATAGAAACACATGATTTCAACAAAATACCAAATGCAAATGACAGAGGACACTCTTCTGCCCATCTTGTGAGAAAATTATAGGAATCCAATCACGCATACCAACACAAACCTCATTTGAATGGAAAAGGTGCCGAACAAAAAGTTGCAGTAAATAGCATTGCTCCGATGTACTGGTTTGAGTGATCCTGCAAGGCAGGGTAGACTTTCATTAATTAATAACTTTACCTTACAAAAGTTTTCTTGTTTAAAAGGATGTTCAACTAAAACAAGACGCAATCTTTGCAATCTAAAAGATAATTGCAGTCCTTTTAATGCAGATGGCAAAGTAAATGCGAATTATATGTAACATTTGGGGAACAATTCAATCGCCGAGCGACTTTCACTGCTTCACCTTCGTCAAGCCAACCAAATGTCATGAGCAACAGCAAAAACGCGCCATGTTTAAATCTGGAACAGAAACATGTACCTGAGTATCTGTGTAATCCTATTACTTTTAGATTAGATACAAGGGGATTAATAAAAGGTAGAATGTTAAAGCATGATCAAACCAGTACATTGGAGCAATGCTATTTACTGCAGCTTTTTATTGACACTTTTTTCATTCAAACGAGTTTCGTGTTGGTATGCGCGATTGGATTTCTATCATTTTCTCACAAGATGGGCAGAAGAGTGTCCTCTGTCATTTGCTTTTGGTATTTTGTTGAAATCATGCGTTTCTATTTCATTAATTAAGTATAATGTGTGCTTTTTACCAAATACAAGTTATATATGTTTTATCTTTAGATGTTGGTATTGGAGTAGGAGTAAGCATTGAAATCCCCTTCTCGCTGAATATTGGCGAAATGACATACACTGTAAGTTAAAGGATAATCATCATCATCGTTAAGCTATGCTAGTTCCACGGATGGACGAAATCCTAATGTGACTGCGCCAGTTCCATCCCATTAGAACCAATTCTCTGTTCCACAGTAACTGTCTTGTTCGCCACCATCTTTGCACGTTTTGGTTCTGTTTCTTACCCTAGATTTCCAAGTTATGCGCGTTTTTATATTATTATTATTATGTATGAAGGAGCGAGAGTGAGGGACGGGCAGGGGGGGGGAGGGGAAGGGGCAAGGGGGTGGGGACCCGGAGGGGGGCAGAGGCCCCCAAGGGCAGGGCCAGAGATGGAGGGCCCCCCGGAGAACGACAAACAGCTTTCGGCCCCCTCTAGTTTCGATCACTGTATCAATGTGGTACATGGTAATCAGATATGCAAATATTGAAAATATGCATATTCATCAGGACCAGGTGGTCAGAAACACAATCAGCATGAAAGGAAATGGGTCGAGTGACAGTTTATAAAAATGAAACAATTTCTTGAAATTTTTGTGGCAATATTTCATGAAAACGTTTAACCCGGCTACCAAGGGGAGTAGTTAACACCCCCTTTAGTAAACTTTCCTCCAGTGCACTTAAATGCCAAAAGCTTCGTAAAAAGCTTCCAGGTATAATCATTTTCCCATCGTTACGGTAAATTTAGCGAAAAAAATGTGAAGGTAGAACATTCACCGGGGTTAGGGTATGCCATTAACGTTGAAGGGTAGGGGGTTGGTTGCCACACAAGGAAAATTTAGAGTACAGTTTTGAAAGATTATGCACAGTATGGCTTCTAAAACAAGATGTTTATGTAAAAACTAGCCATTGCCATCATTTAGAGCTGAAAACACATGAAAATCCGATATACCTCCTTTTTAGCGCAAAATTGGGAAAACCCAATATACCTCCTTTTTTTAGCGCAAATTGGAATTAAAAACCCTGCATAACGGGAGGCAGAGTGATTATACCTTGTACTGCATTGCTATTTGGTAGTTTATACAAAATGTTAGTTTGAAAATTCTGATAGCAGATTTGCCTATAGATGTATACAATGTATAAAATTTAAAAACTTGAAACCCAAATTTCTCAGATAAAAAGATAACTGCATTGGAAAACGACTATTTTTGACATTCACTCTTTCTTTGGTAGGTTTACACAATGTAACACCCCATTTTTTTTCTCAAGCTGCCAATAAAACTAGGCCGATGTCACATAAATTTCAAAGTAGTCAGGTAACCAGTTGGCCCACTTTACGCATTGTATTCAATGGTGCATAATGGAACAGCATCATATCAATTGTATAAATTAAAGTGCATGAAAACAAAAGTGGTCCAAACATTGTTTACATTACTTAGAGAAAATGAAATATCTCGGCTTTCAGAACACCAATTTGAATAAGAAAGTTTTAAATTTGGCAGTGGTCTTAAAATGTGTCATAAAACTATTGTACCATAGAATATAAAAAGTGATAAACAATACATGTTTTTCCATTATATTTTCTGGTACAGCATTACCCCTCAATCCCTTTACAGTACCATTGTTGTATCATCAGCAAAGTTTACGTGGTAACCCATAACACAACGTGGTCCGAGATTCACAAATTTACTCACGTCAACAGGAGGTCCGTTCAACCGGATCCCATAAAAATAATGAAAAATAAAGGTTAGCAATAGAAAGGCCCCCCACTACTTGTTATCAGCGATGTCAGTTTCATATTAAAGGTTCATGTAATGATTGACACTGTAATAAGCTCTAGAAACTGAAAATATTAACCATGCATAACTGTATTATTCTGTTAGAAGTTTTGAAGCCCATGTAGCCAGTCATTTGCATATTGAGATGATTACCATTTGCGGGGGGGCATTCAATGGGACTAAAATATTAAATCGCTTTTAAATGTTGTTTGTCCAACAAGGCGTGAAATAAGCAGGGGCAGGGGAAAAATTTACCCCTGCTAAAGGCAAAATGCCACGGTTCTGAAACCAAAAACTGTGCATTTGTAAACCCGGGGCAATTAAAATGTTAAAAAACACCAAAAAATTGTCGGATCGGAGATCCTTATGTCAAGCCCTCTGGTCCCAGTCCAATCGAATGTTCCATGTCAAGATACGTATATTATAGTTTGTATTTACACCAAATTCTCCGTAATTATTGGGAATGCTTTGTTTTCATATAGTGACGTATTCTTTTAAATGGTTTAAAAAACACCTTGTTCAATATTTTCACCACAAACTGAAACATGTGGCCAAATCAAACTCAAGATAACAAAGAATCAACAATTGAGCACTAAAAACAATTTTTTGCATTTTTTCTCACATTGGCACTATGCACAGTTGAAAAGAAGGGACGAAAGTTTGTCATGGAACAACTTTAACATATAAAACAATCATTTATTCCTACATAATTTAACACACTGAAATCTATGTTCTTAAATCAGTTGTGGTGTCGTTTTGCTATTAAATCAAGGTGTGGGACTGAGTTACATACAAATGATTAACTTTTTAGTTGTGTTTGTAGTGTATTTGGTGTTGAAATCACTTAGGCATGCATGTCTTCATTGACTCAGTCATTGGTACGGCCTACACTAGATGAGGTAATTGTAGGCCTACATGGTCTTTATCCCCATTTTCCTTTCAGAAAAAAATTCAGGTTCCCCCCTTTACTTCTTAGGAAATTCCGGTCCCCCCTATAGCCAGCATTTTTTTTCAGGTTCCCCCAAAAAAGTGCCCCCCCCCACGCATAAATAACGATCGCTCCCTTAATATATTATTATTATTGTTTATTAGTACCTTATGTGATTTCTTATGTGCCTATGCGTCGAAAGTGTTTTACTGCGACATTTGTTTCGCCATAACGCCGCCCTTTAGCTCTGCCACATAGTTTTATGTTAAGATGCGCTTATTCCGTCAGTTAAGAACAAATGGTATGAATTACACTGAAATTAGTGAATAAAGGAGCTCCTGAAGCCTAGACTCCGAAAAAATCCAAAGAATTCAACGAAATTCTGTTCAATGTCAAGCTGACTTCCCGACATCAATATAGTAAATAAACGTCAATAATATTGGTGATTTATATAACGGGCAAAACGATGAGCACAATGCGCATGAAACTTATGCTGCGTGAAGAGTCACTTGAATGATTGCCCTATTCTTCACGTTGTATGTGGACGTGAGTCAGGAGGACATATATTGCCACACCAGTCTCAACAGAGCCCATTTGTTTGTCGTTTGTTTAAGGAAAAAAAAATGTTATTGGTTTTGGTGAGTTGAGAATAAACCTAATTAATTAAAATAACACGAATTTTGGCGATAGATGCTGTCAAGTATTTTCCATGGTACTTTTTTGCAAACATGTCCCATTCATTAGAAATGATTCCACATCAAAATGCCATCATAGAATGGTTAAAGAAACATCAATTCTAATAAGTAGGTGGGTATAGCGTAGTAACTTAATAGTCCACATACAAATGTGCAGTCACCATAGGCCAAAAGTCGAATATGGGAAAATTAATTGATTTAAGCGCACTCCCGTTAGTTGATAAGTGTTTTCTGGGACCCTTTCATAAATAAATAGTACAGTGCATAAAACGTGTGTTTTTTTTTTCCTAAAACCCGTAAACCGGTTCCAAAGTTTCCAATTACTTAAAAAATACGTTGCGAAAATATATCTGTTTCAGCCCGAACTGCATTCTTTATGGGGCCCGTCCACGTAAGTGCTGATAGATGTTGCACAGATATGGCAAATTTGGAACACATCTTACCCCTTTTGAGAGAAACTTATCTAAAAATATACTATTTAACAAGATTGGGTGGACACAAGGTGCTGCCGTAAATAGGTCGGCAGGTTGGCAAGTTGGGATTTGTAGTGTATATGGCTATTGATTTGTTGTTGAGGTTCTTGGAACCGATCTACCTATACCAGAGAAGCTAATTACTGCCAAATTTTCCATTGAAGTAACGTAAGTTGTAACTAATGAAATAGACATTTTAGACATGCACGACACGTGTAACTAATTAAGTGACAAACACTTATGTCCAAGGAGTAGCAGGGTATATAATATTTTGAATTGTAGCGTAACGCCAAAAATAAGGTTATTTTGACGATCGTATTTTTAGTGTGTATTTGTTTACTATTAATGTTGTCATGTGTGAACAAGATATAAATACCACCCGCTGATAATTAGTTAATAGGGTGGTCATACTAGTAACTCCTTTTGGAATGAACTGGATTTCTATAGGCCAAGAATTGATTGAATGACATTTACTCTAATACCATCTGTAAGTTTCATGCCGATATTTAATAATTTGAGCGGGGGCCATCCTATGGAAATCTCTGAGCAGCTTCAAATGTAAGGCACTACAGTGATTTGCTAAATCAAAAATTCTAAAAAATCAATTCAAAAAAGCAGATTTTGTTGCATTTTTTGCAAAACATGCAGTGGTCTCTTTACATACCTACAAGGTTAAAGTCTGAAGAAACCTAATAAGGACAATATATTGGAGTTTAGTCATTACTGGCCATACGGACACGTTACTGCAACACGTAAGTGAATGGAGATTCAAATCTTTGAGCACTACTGTTTTCTCCTTTTCTATAGATTCTCAGTTGCAAAAATAACTTATGCGAAATCTATAGACTTATCCTGCACCACTTTTAAATCATTCCAGCAAATTTAAATGTTGACTCGTTCGGGTGAAGCAGGATAGTGTCTTTAATATACAAAAAACAAAAACACAAACCCCAAAACAGTAGTAACACAAAAAAGCAACGGATTCAAACACCAGCATAAAATATTAGCAGTAAAGACTTAAAACTGGCGTACTCATTAACATCATACGCAATTTGACACACCGCACACAAAACCGCGAATACACCCAAATGTAGCACACAAACCACGTACCCACACTGCACTCGCGCCATTACACTCACCCACACCATACGCAAACATCAATTTTCGTAGTTTATCAACATTTTCGTGGTTGGTATGGGTACTTTGAGGTGTTATTGAGAGTAGACCCCAAAAGATTGATTCTGCAACCCATTTTACCATCCACGAGTTAGAAGCATGATGGCAATACAATTATCAGTATAGCAAGCGTTCATTGACCCAAAGTTCTTGTATATTTCACCAAGGACAAAACTTATTGAAAAAATATTTGAAAATGACAGCGGAGTGGTGAATAAGCAAACAGCAAACGCAGTTATTATTAAAATAAGAGTGTGATGTGTAGTTGTTAGTGTAATTGTGACTTGTGAATGAAAGCAAGTGTTTTAACTGAAATTGTGTGGTCGTATGAATGAAACCAAACACAAATGCAAACCCAACCACGTTTCCAGTTGACATTTTGGGATCTTGTTAACGGTCACCTTGACCAAGGCCAAAACCACCTCAAAACTAAGGGATTCAAACTCCTGAATAACTAGACAATACACTTTGAGCTTGATTACAAAATTTTAAAACAAAGTATTTATTTTATGGTGTGTTAAATCAATCTATTCAAACAGCGATTAGGTATCAATAATCCACAAAGATGATCTATAATAACGTAGTAATTTAGAACTACTAAAATTACTACCTGGGGTGTGTGCCGCGACGCGGGCCGCAGCGAGATTACAATTAAGATGACGAAATGCAAGAGTCTGGCGAATATTCCAGTGTAAAACTTAAACTTTTCCAGTAGTGAGGACGTGTCCACGGACGTCTTGTCCTGACTGAAGAATACCAGCTCCTAATGACTCCCTAAGCTCGGAGGTCGACTAAATATAAAGTCCAAAAGTGCTGTCAGCATGTTTTTAAAATCCTTGGATAACTCAGAAGCCACGAATTACGGAAACCGAACCCGGCTACACAATTGGACGAAACTGCTGGAGCTTAGACTACTATGACACTGTCCACTATAGGGAGATTAGAACTAGACTGTGATTACTGTCCCTGTCAACTTAGAAAACTCTGCTAATACTTGGAGCAAGATGTTGTGATAACTCTGCTAATAACTTGGAGCTAGATGGTATGATACTCTCCTTGTAGTAATGATGTTTGTGATACTCTGATATCTTCTCTCACACAGAGCTTTAAATTCCTATCAAACAAACTAGAAGGAGCTGGTCCTCTCCCTATTGAGTCTGTCCTAAATATAGTCCATTACATCAAATGCCCTGTATGGTCCTCTCTATATGATCTGTGCTAATATAGTCCATTACAAACTCATAATGCAGGTATGAGTATAGATTTATGATCTCATAGCAGCTACTCACTAACTGTGTAATTATACAGCATTGCGCCACCTATGCCGACACATATCACTTGAGTTAGGCTAGTCTGATATCCTAGTCTCAAGTAACCTCCAGAACATTCTCCGCGGTTCTCATGAATTCTAATTGCTACACACATACACACGCAGTTTATGCACACAAACCAGGAATATTTTATATTACCATTATTAGACTAACTTTAATATTTTTATGTGCATCATTTATGACTTAAGCTTACTCAAAGTGAAATACATCATTGCTAATTTTTGGGGCTGTAACACTAGTGAAAGCCTATGAACGTTTACCTTAATGTAGTCTTAAAATGCAGGTTATTTTAAATACTCGTAATTCCCAGTTGTATTTGTCTTTTGGGGTTATTTTGGGTAAAATTGGTGGTCAATCAGATAACCTGCTTGGTCGGGTCTATCGCAAATCTACTTGGCTGATGGATTTGAACATGTATTTCTTTTTTTCAGAGTAACAGGTATTAATGCCCTTAAGTAGTTAAGTTTTATAGTTGCGATGACTAAGGTAAAGTTTTGAGGGTTTTAATCAAAACAAAATAGTGTTCTTGGCAAAAGTACATGATACTTTTCAACCCATCTGTATCATGTGTTTTATACCGATTTAAAAGCACATGACGGGGTACAGGAAGTGTGCAAGAGGTAGAGTGTAAATACTTCTGTTTGATGAATGATGATGATGATGATGGTATGATGATTGTTGTTTTTGTTATATTATTATTATTATTATTATTATTATCCAGCGACCGAGTGGATTACATCACAACTCCTCTTGTACTGGACTCTTATTAAGGTTGAAATCAAAGTTTGGATTATCAGGAAAAACATCTATCGGAACAACTTTGAGAAGTGGTCGTCACCATCCTTCAGTGTAAACTTTAAGAAAGATACGGAATACAAAGAGGATACACTATTCCAAATCTCTTCAATTTACTTGTAGATGAGGTAGGTAACAAATGAGTCCTCAGTATCAAACTTAAAAATTATCCTCTTTGTCTAACGTCTGGATATACGCATCTTTTCATGAAAAAATACTAAAATTCCATCGCCCCGTTAATTAATAATTATAATGCGCGAGTCCCTTTGTTTTCATCACCGGGTGATTCCCAAGAAAAAATAATTAAACAATCATAATTTTAAAAATACGCTTCCGGTTTATATGTACCATGTTCATTATTAAACAATAATTAATATATTCAGGTAACCCTTTGTATATGATGAAAACGATCATTCTGCTTTTGGCCATATCTCCATCCCGCCATGTACAAACCGATGGAAAGTTATACGGAAGACAAGCCACCTAGCCAAAATATGAAAATATATAGTTTCTTTATGGGTGTCTAATTTTAATGCTTGTGTGATACAAATTGATAGATTTTGCTAACGTCTTGGTCTTCATCATCACCTTTTTCCGCTTACTGCTTGATCTTAGATGTGGCTCAGATGGAAGAAAAAGGCGGCAATCATTAATGGAGGGATTCTTCCCGCCAACAAAATCATGCTTCTTGGAGCAAATACCATGGTTGGAGACACATCAGAGCCCGCTTTACTCTCCAGCTCGCTGCACACCGAGACGTAGTTACGTTAACCTACAGTTATTCCGTGGCACAGATCCTTGCGGGCCACGATGTTGTTGCTAACCATGTATTCGAAGGACCGTCAGCTGTCATAACTGAGGTAGTCCTGGGAACATATTATGTGTTTGCATACCTGATACTCAGTCATTCCTACTAACATTGTCTATCGCCGAGAAACTTTTATTATCATCATATGACCATTATTGAAATACAAAGGGGGGAGGGAAACCCAATCAAAACCAGTCGTCCGTGTCTGGGGGCTGACATTTTGAATATTGCACGGAATAATTATTAGTTTGGGTGCTTGTATACACACCTAATGTCAATTCGATACAAACATCCGCCAAAATCATCAGTTTTTTGGATGTTGGGTGCTATGGGTGGTTAAATTCTGTCCCTCCATGGCCACACAACGAATGAAATTACACCTCATGCGTCTTGATTTAAATAAACCGCCTCAATGAATACATCTTTTCACCTAAGCGCGCATTGCATTGAGAAAAAAGAGTATCTGAGCACAATTTTCAATAGGTACACTTTTATTACACCTGGCCACCTCTCAAAACATACATTAATCGTGTATCACTACCGATTATTGAATCTGCACAGCGGGCACCCCATATGTGGACGAAGGTGAGGCAGCCATTGCTTTCCTATGTGTGTACTCTATGTTTTCGTTGTTGTCGGCAAAACATGCGAGACGTGTATTTTCTAAAGATTACGTAACGCCTCTCTATCTATATAGAACCCCCTCTTTGATACCAAGGGGGTGAAACACATCACAACCAGTCGTTCCGTGCTGGGCGCTGAATTTTTGAATATTGCAGCACGGAATAATAACAGTTTGGGGGCTTTTTATCACACATAATGTCAATTCGATACAAACATCGCCAAAATATCAGTTGTTGGATGTTGGGTGCTATTGGGCTGTTAAATTTGTTCCTACCATGGCCACACAACGAATGAAATGCACATCAGTCGTCTTGATTTAAATATACCGCCTCACTGATACTCTTTTCACCTAAGCGCGCATTGCAATTATGGAAAAAAGAGTAAGCTGGCACAATGATCCAGGTACCCTATTTTTACACCTGGCCACCTCTCACCCACATACATAATTTGTATCACTACCGATTAGTGTAATATGCAAAGCGGCACCCACTGTATGTGGAAGAAGCGGAGGCAGCCTATGCTTTCTATTGTTGGTACTCTAGGTTTTCCTTTGTGGTCGGCAAAACCTGCGAGACGGTGAATTTCAAAGATTACTAACGTGTTTGCCTCTCTATCTAAGATAGAACACTCTTGGAACTTTCACTGTTCTGCAGCGGCGGGGTAATCCATAACCCAGACGGATTTGAAATCAATAATTTATTCCAAATTAATCTACTGTAGCAGTTCAGTTACCTATACGTAATCGGTGACCGATCTACTGCAGCTGAACGTGTGTGTGAGTGGTGGCGGTAGAGAAGAATACATTCTAAATTCTAACAGAATCATCATTTAAGTTCAAAATATGCTAATCCCAATGTCAATCCCACTCAAATATGTTGTTGCAGCTATCTTCCCTCTAACATTCTAAAACTGAAAGCGAAAAATAATATGTTAGGTTGTGTCGCTATCGCGGAATACCTTGATAAGCCATCTCACAAAATGAGCATGTTTTCGAGCACTTTTCAACGCCCCATTGGAAAGCATGGTAAACATCAACCACGCCGCTTGTCACCACTTTTGATGAGTGTATCATTTAGTTGACTAACGGTACTACGAAAGTGTAAATCCGAGCGTTTGACGGGTTACAGGCTTCAGAGTATGATTTTTTGGAAAGTTCTGATTACAAGCTACAGCTGTGGTGTGTTTGTGTGATTGTGGGAATCAGATAATGTGGTTTGCTGAGACTTGGATTTTTGAAAATTCCCGATTTTTTTTTTTTCCACACCGAAAATATTCAGAAAATCCACAAGATCTGCTAGATTACATATTGATCAAAGAATTTATGTATTTTTTTTTAAACAAAGCATTTGATCCACTAACATCGCTCGGAAAAGAATACTCATATGAGTAATGCGTAAATTGCCACCAAGAAACCGCTTTACCGCCAAAACTTGTTTGAAATGGCAACACATTGCGGCCATGTGGCGCTCCACGCGTGCCACGTGGCGGCGCGGTGACAGTTGTGATGTAAAGATCGCAATATATAGTTTGTATCTCAGTGACATATGAAAGTATGTACTACATGCCTATATGACTTAAATCAAATCCTATTTTGTGCCGTTATTGCGGGGAAGAAAGGCGAGCGTATCGAGGTATGGTCTTCGATGTAGGATGAAGCATTATAAAACCAAGCCCTTTCCATTATAAATCTGCCGAAATTTTACAACTTGTTTGATTAGACCTTATTTTCTGCCCTTATAGCAGTCCCTCAATTGCTTCTGTGAAGGATATGCTTTTAATTACATTAGAGAACGGGGCATGCCATTCTTTAACACCAAGAGCAATGGGGATTTCACAACTTTTTTTTTCGGCGAGAAAGGTCGCATTCCCTCCTCTCTTCCGTAAATGAAATTGAAACTCATTGTTTCCTCCTCGCTTCTTGATGCAGAATTTTATGTTGCACTCTCTCTCATCGCTTCGCTTCGGGCCATTCCCCTAGTCCTCCATTCCCCCTGGCGCATATAATGACCCTGCCCTTACTTAATTTTCACGGGGGGTGGGGTCACTCCACATGAAATTCATAGGGTGTAAGGCTAGCGATTTCAAACCCAGAAGGCATTCGGTAACATGGAAAAAATAGATGTGTCTTTTGGTTAGAGACAGCCAAATTGCCCATAAATAGGTGTATTTGGACGAAAAATATGCTAATTATAAAAAAGTCGAAATTTGCAAAAAGTTTGTTTATTTTGGTGGCAATTTTTAAATGCCCTCAAAATAAGGGGCCTTGGTGATGAGTGGCACATCTTTAAAAATATGGCATCTTTGGGGGACAATGATGCTGAAAATGGGGGTCTAAAACATCCTTTATGCATTTTCTGCTTTTTGATAAAGTATTAGGTCATGAAATAAATGTTCAACTCATTTATGTACAAAGGTGTGTTTGTACAGGTTGGAAGTAAGAACGCGTGAAAATTAAGATTTTGGAAAAAAGCTTGTAAACTTCCTACTAAATGCAAAATTTAATAATAAAATCTCAAATTGCTCCTTTTTTGCAACAATATGCACATTAGGCCTATGTAACAGTGTCATCAACCAGACTCACCCCCTCTCATATTTGTGTTTGGTAAGGTTTGAAGGGGAACCCATAAACAATTTCAGACTGATACTTGTAAACTTCTCACAAATGGCAGAAAATACAAACCTCTTTAAATTGTGCACATTTTTGGTTAAAATATTATGTTTTTAGGGCAATTTAAGAGCATTACTAGGCTCATCATTTGGTTCATAATTATGTTTGTTTTATGCTCATAGAATAATTCCCGAAATTTTCAGATTGTTTGCATTGTGATGTTTTAAAAAAATGCAAATTTTTTGCTCATTTTTGTTCAAAATATGCTAATTAGGGTAAAGTAAGCTATCGAATAGACTCTGATGCTGCAAAATTCTGTATGAGAGTGTATTAAGAGAAAATATGCAAGTTGCAGAACTGATAGTGTGTACGTTTTTCTTAAAGTAAATCTCTATTTAGAAATGGTTATTTTCCTTTTCATTGAAAACAATAAAATTTAAACATTTTTTTTCTCAAAATATTCAAATTAGTTGGTAATGGAGAGATAATACTTGAATGTTTGTATCTGTAGGTACATATATCGGAACTTACCTAAAAAAAGAGTTGAAAGAGGACACTAACAATGTGCCATGGCAAAATAAAGAATAAAAGACTTGACTTTGGCACTTGTTCTCCAAATGACTATTATGTACGAGTACAAAATTTGACTAGTTTGCAACGGAGTCCGATTTCCAAAAATTCGAAGTGTTCTGAGTTGCTGATAGTCTCTCTTTCCCATACAATACATTTTAAACCCACGCATGCAGACACTTTTTTTTTTCACCTTAACTGCCTAATTACTAAGATTTATTGAACGAAGGTTTAAGAAGTGATTTTGTAATGGGACCGAGGCTGCAGTTTAAGAGTTGATTTTGTAATGTCACTGGGAGTCTGCGACGGAGGCTGCCGTAGAACAATGCACGTACAAATTCCATAAATTACTGTTTGGAAATCTCAAATGCCCAAATCGAGCAGGTCGTGTCCTTCCCCCTTCCCCGGTATTTCATAACACAAGTGTAGTAGTAATTATAGTCCGCCGTACTCACAGTCCGGCTACAGCGCTGAAGAGTAGGGCACTGAGTTCAGTTGACTCTTCACGCAACATTAAGTTCACGCTTTATTCCGTCGTCGTCTATGGAGCCCGGACTGTGGCTCCCGGCGGACTATGATTACTTTCACACCGGCACCCAATATACACCTGGTGGAGATGGATCTTTGAGGTAAAGCGCCTTACTCAAGGGCAAAACACGTTAACCGAACCGGGCCTTGAACAATCTTTACTGTCAGGTCGGGCGGGCGCTCTATCCGCAGGATCACACGTGCCATAGCCTTTGATAAATGCTCCTTATTGGCGATGAAATCAGTTAATCGGCAAAATGAGTTTATTGGCGATATGCTATGGTTTTGTTATTTTTAAGCAACACATTTAGCATATATGTAACCATGTTTTTTTATACGTTGCCGTTAACATTTATTAAATCATAATACACAAAAGGAAGACATGCATTTACGAATGTAAGAGCGCCATTTAGCCAGAGAGAAGAAGAAGACATTATTGTTGAAAAACTGATCCGAAATAAGATGAATCGTGACTCATCTCTAGCAAACATGTCATGCTCATAGTCAATGAGTAAATCTATTTCCAGGAGTTACCTGAATTGTGTTTAATTGGTTATGTGTATTTCTTTATCATTCTTAAACAGCTGTGAAAATGTAAGCAATTTCATTGGCTGATGCCCGGGTTCAATTCGTTTAATTGAACCCAGGTAGTACGCGCTGCGTATTGATGTTATTTTTAGATTGAATCGCTCGCGTCATACTGCGTTTTGCTACGTTCGCGCGCGCCTGCCAACGTTGCGTCTCGTTGCGTATGATCGTTGCGTTCAACGGGTTGTTCGATTGTTGTCACTGGGTGATGGCAGTCCTTTCTTGTTGTATTTAAGCCGTAAAGCATCGCAAAATTGGGTTAAAGATGACCTTAAATGATAAAGCTGTTTAAGAATGAGAATAAAGGTATGATTTTGGGAACCGGTACTCTCTTTACGACAAATTGAACCGGGCGACACCATTATTTTTGCGTGGAAGAACTTGGCCTCCGGCCTCGTTCTTCCACTTAAAATAATGGTATCGCCTTTGGGTTTAATTCGTCGTAAAGAGAGTACCGGTTCCCAAAATCATACCTTTATTCTCTAAATCACATTTATCTGTGTTGATATCATTTGTAGAAATTCCTACCAGGAGTGCCACTGTTTTTCACCGTTAGTGTAAAGAACTCGGGAGGAGGAACCGCCATTGCAACGTGTAGTCTACCTACCTATGATGTAACTTTACCTGGAGGAAGGGTAGATGCTGGCTTTCGGGCAACAAGTCATCCTGGCGTTCTGAAGGCATCTGCAGTTGTGTATGATGACTCAGAGATATTAAACAGGACATCAAGTGTGGGTTACGGAACTGGACTTTGGGGCGACCAGGTTATACCTTGGCAGGATATAGAAATCACAAAAAGGAACCCATCTGGGCGGATAGGTAAATATGACGATCAGTATGACAATCTTTCTTGATTTTGCAATCAAAATTATGAGTCATTTCATAGCTTGAATAGATTGATACACCTTGTAAAAACACCGTCTGGCGCCCTCTGGGCGTTCAAGTATAAATCGGATATGTACTATCACACACCGCTGTAGTGGAATCTGTGTGTTGAGCGTGAAATTCAACGCAACTTTCGTGTAAAAAAAATGGAATTTTCTACTTTCTTGGACACTTACGAAGCTAGGCATATAGAAACTACATCTTCTACCAGCGGGCCCAGTGAACCGAATTTTGTGGATATATTGCATTTACAGAAGCCGGGCGAGGAGGAGCTATTTGAGGAAATTCACACTCGATGCCTGTATCGCTGTGTATTGCTATGGGGATTCGTCATTTTGTTCAGTAAACTTATGGGTCGTAATTATGCCAGCGGGAAATTCAAAAATTACCTGACAAATTTATGAGCTATAGTTTTACCGTGCATGTACAGCGGTACAGGACATCCAGATGTCTACAGGATTGTGACATTTACCATAGTCTGTCCATTGCTCTCTAAGACTGTCGCTCTGCCGCCAATCAATCTTGTTTTTATTGCTTCCCAAAAAGAGAACATGATTTCATATTTCAGGAATGCGCATTGAAAGTTACATGTATTCGTTCATTCGATATTCGGCTTGTACATTCTTCTGGATGAGAGACCATTCGTAACGAACAGAACAGATGGTTTGAAGATTGCTACATCGCTAAAAACTGAAAGAAATTCGAGTGCATTTCCTGTCACTAATGAAGTAAAAATTTAGTTGAAACTATTGAAAACTGCTACAATATTAAAAACACATTTATTGATTTGTTAATTTGTTAATAGATGATGTATTTGATTACTTTACCGCTCCCAAGATGGGAAAGCTAGTTTCAACCCCCTTCGCTACTAAAACGTATAAGAACCCTAACTTCTGTGCACGAGACTGTTCTGATGAACCTGCTTCAAAATGCCTCAGTTTTAATTACGATTATGGACCGGCTGGTACATGCGAACTTCTACATGAAATTGAAGGTCATGGAGTTCAACTTCATCAGGTATATGAACAATTGTTCCGTTGTTCTCTTAGAAAATCATTTTAACCTAAAGATGACAGGAGATTGGTTTTTGAAAGATCTGTATTTGAATAATAAGCATACAACAAAACGTTAATGTTAGTATATGTGATATTTTCATTTCGTAAATACACCACGTCCTGTGAACATTTTCTATTTAATTCAGTCTGGCTTGTTTTCGCATTTCGAGCGCCTGGGAATCGGCCATGCTGTGGAACTCGATCACAACAACCTTCAGCTTATCCACAACAACCTCTACTACTTTAACATTCACATTGTAAATCCGCTGGAGTATGAAAACGTCATATCTTCTGAAGGAATTCTAGTTGACTTTACCCCACCTGAACCAGGACCTGTTGCCAATCCTTCTCAAGATGAAGTTATCTGGGAAGAATGCGCAAGTTTTACCCCAGAGGAATGGCAGAACAGGTGTATTTCAACCACACCTCTTCCGAATCACAGGTCAGTAATGTGTAACTATAAAATGTTTTCTATAAGAAAGCAAATATTCATAGTTCATCCTGGATTCAATGCGCGCGTTCAGTATCGATTTTTGTGTCGTCTGCAAGAATTGCAGAAGGCACATAGGGATTACTCTGGTCGTATGTCTGTGTTTCTGTGTATCTCTGTGGGTGGGTGTGTGTGTGTGTGTGTGTGTGTGTGTGGTCAAAATGTTAACCCTTAATAAATTGCATGCCGTATGAGTTCCGTAAGGGTTACGATGATGTAACTTGGTGGAAAGGAGGGGGCGGGTTGGGGTGACATGTTGGTGACCTTGGTGACCTCATGTGACCTTTGGCCCCATTCATAAACCGCGACAGCAGACGACACTCGCGGTCCGGGGACACGAAGAACAAACATTAACTAGACGTTAATCTGTATTTTTGACAAAACTGGATGATATTATTGAAACATTTCGTCGTTTCATTAATTATCATACACACCTTGCAATGGCCAAAAAAATCCGTGCGCACTTATTCATCCAATCAAATGCATTGTCTCATAGGAAACCTATATGATTTTTTTTTCTTTATAGAAGGTACGTGCAGTTCCGTAAGGTGCTGCGTAAGTCATTGACCAAAAACAATCATTATTTATATATTTCTGGTAAGATATGATAAAAAAATGGGGATTAGTTTCTTCGAATTTGCAGCACTCTAAAAGAAATGCCTCAGGATGACCTGGACCTGCTTTTAACAGTAGTAATATTCCAATAATATTGGGAAAAGTATGTTTTTTTATTACTCTTACGTACGACTACACGAATATGTTGGTAGAGCGTTCAAAGCAATTATATAAATTCTAATTTTCAACCCTGTCACCTGCAAACAAAATAAGATAGTCTCAGAAAATGTAATAATAGTTTTTATAATAATTAATATATGATATGTTAATAGAAAAATTTACATTTTTGAGTAGTCAAAAAAGTACAATTTACAGTAGAAGATCGGGACAGTGCTTCCTGAGAAAAATGACCAACTTATTGCATGAGAGAGAGGGTTATAGTGCTGCAGCACCAACCATTTTAGGAGAGTGGTACCGGGGCCGGAATAATAACATTTGTCATCATAGCTAAAATTTACCGTAGGGATGTGGAGTTCATGAAAACAGGTGATGACAAAATTAAAGTGGTGGCAATTGGCATACGACGCCATTTCCAAATTGCAAGCCATCTTAAAGCCAAAAACACCTAAGAAGACAATTTTGGTGTAAAAAATGTTTTTTCTGGGGCAAGGAGTTCAATAAAACTATTCCCAAAACTATAAAATGTTGCATGTGCCGATATTTTCCAAGATGGCTGACATTTTATTGGCACAAACCTTACATTTCTTATTATATAGCCTATGAAGATGATTGTGGTGTCAAATTAACAATTTTCTTGGTCAAGGAGTTCAATAAAACTATTTAAAAACTGTCAGGTAAATATAAAAGTAATGAAGTTTTCATACGTCACTATTTTCCGAAAATGGTCAACATAGAAAAAGGCAAAATCCTTTATACCTCATGCTATACAGCACCAAGGATGACGATTTAGGTGTCAAAGTGGATGTTTTATAGGTCAAGGATTTCAACAGCCATATTCTCACAACTGTCAGATGAGTCATGTTATTCATGGACTACCAATGTGACACCCAAAATGTGACACATTGACTACTCTATGTATTCACCCAAAACATATATCTGGAATTGCATGGGAATTTTGATATTTAGGCCTGTATTATTTTAATAGAAACCATTATTTTTTGTTTCAGATATGTCAAGAGTAAAATGGCCCCGAATTTCGAACAATTAAATGGTCATGGTCACGTGCACACCTATTGGTAGTCAATGTTTTGGGGTTTTCGTTCATAGGGGGCATAAAGCGCAGTTAGGAAGTTCTAAGGAGGAGTTACCGAGGATTCTGTGCTGGTATTAATTATCAAGCATCTGGGTTAATATATTTTACCACTTTGCCGCATTAAGCCTGACATTGCAGTAAGTTAACACTCTTGGGTACTTGTATTTAAAATATTGGGCTATCTTGGAAAAAAAGTGACAAATGCAAAAAATCACCTTTATGTTCATCCTACAGTTTTTAGAATAGTCTTATTGAACTCCTTGACCCAGAAAATCAAAATCATCTTCCTAGGTTATATAATAAGAAATATACGGTTTCTTTGACGAGATGTCGGCCATCTTGAAAAAATAGCTGTGTATATAAATTTCCATGACTCAGACAATTCTAGCAATTGTATATTGAATCTCTTGACCCAGACAACATACATTCCGACACTAAGTCACCATAGTAGTGCTATTACCTTTAAAATGGCGACCATTTTGCAAAATGCTGGTTTATGCAAATTGCCATCACTTTTATTTTTGTCATCACGCGTTTTCGTGAACTACACAACCCAATGATCAATTTTAGCTATGATTGCAAATGTTATTTTTCCGGCCCTGGTTGGTAGAAATCTAAGGCCCTTTTTCACCTGATGCTGCAGCACTATTATGTCTGGATTTCTGTTTGTGTTTCCTGTACATACATACATACATGAAGGCATTTATATAGCGCTCTTACAAGAAAATGTATCACAGCGCTTAACAAAGCAATTAAAAACAGAGCAAGGTGATCAGAATAAGCAAAGAAAACAAAAGTTAAATATTGAACAGATGAGTTTTGAGCGTGCGTTTAAATGAAGCTAGTGAGCTTGAATAGCGAATGTTGTGGGGGAGATTGTTCCAGAGCTGAGCAGCAGCAGCGTAGAAGCCTTTGTCGCCAGATAAAGTGCGAGTACGTGGAACTTGTAGAAGTCTTTTATCGGATGCAGAGCGCAGAGTTCTAGTTGGTGAGTACAAGTGAATAAGTTCGGTAAGATATAATGGGGCAGAGTCAGTGATGCATTTGTAAACCAGAGTCAAGAGTTTAAACGTGATGTGATTTTGAACTGAGAGCCAGTGGAGATCATTGATGAGAGGTGTGACATAGTCATACTTTGAAGCACGGAGGATGAGTTTGGCAGCTCGGTTTTGAATTCGTTGGAGGCGATTACAGTCTTTAACCGATAATCCGAAAAGCAGCGAGTTAGCGTAGTCAAGCCGGGATGTGATCAAGGCACGAACAGCAGCATGGCAAGTGTTCTGGTCTATGTACATCCTGATACGAGAGAGATTGCGAATATGAAAATTGGCAGATTGACATATTGAAGTGACTTGATCTGACATCGTCATGGTTGAATCAAAGTTCACACCAAGGTTCTTGATTGTGGCGGATGGCAAAATGTGTTCGTTTCCAACTTGCATAGAAACATCGAAGAGATGATATTGATATCCTTTCGTTGCACAGACAATGAACTCTGTTTTATTTTCATTGAGTTGGAGCATGTTGTATGACATCCAATGTCACAAGGATTTCTGGGATCAACAGTGATGTATAATTGTGAATCATCAGCATATGGAACTTGATGCGGGGGTAACGCTCAATGATTTTAGCAAGAGGTTGCGTGTAAAAAGAGAACATGTGTGGTCCTACGACGGAGCATTGAGGAAGGCCGAATTCCAACCGTTGGGGTCAGATAGCTCACTAGCAACCTTAACTCTACTTGTACGACCAACTAAATACGATTAAAAAAATCATACACATGGCCAGAAATACCAAATACATCATTGAGACGAGTAAGCAACGTAGGATAATCAATGGTGTCGAATGCTGCCGACAGGTCCAGTAACACCAGGAAGACGGCCCGCCGATTGTCAAAAGCATTCATAATATCACTCTTGACACGTAGCAGGGCCGTCTCCGTGCTGTGGCCAGATCTGTAAGCAGACTGAAATTTCTGACTTAAGTTACTAGTACAAACGTGATCATTGACACGATCAAGAGCAATTTTCTCAATGAGTTTCGACAAAAACATTAGACACAGGTCTATAGTTTTTATAATCATTCTTGTCCAGGCTGGGCTTCTTCAAAATGGGAGTAACAATTGCATCTTTAATTAGATGAAGGAAATGACCCAGAAGCAAGTGAGGTATTGAAAATGGAAGTCAAAACTGGGAGGAAGGTGTTGATGTTTTCTTTTAAGAGCCAAGTAGGAAGGGGATCTAAATCACAAGATTTGTTTGGAGAGGCCCCAACCAACCTACGGATCTCGTCCTCATCAGTGCATGGGAGAGAAACTGGACAACTGAGACCTGTACCGACAAAGTAACATGTATGCAATCAATTTGACAGACTGCCACCTTAAAGGTGCTCTATCTGATTTCAACATATGTTTTTCTGTGTTCGGGAGGAAAGGCCATAGCCGACATACCTTAATTCCAAAATGTTGTTTGAATTTGATATGCCGTTTAATGTGAGCCGTATTTTGTTTATATTAAAATAGCACATAGGATAATTTTCGGTTACCATAAACATTTTGGCTTGTAGTATCTTAATGGAAATAATTCAATCAAAATATTATGCAAATGAGATGCGAAAAATACAATTTTTAGTGATGCCAAAATCTCAGGTTGGATGGAGTGATTAGTGGATGCTGAGGTTAAGATGAGATAGGGTAGCACTTCTGTAAATACGCATGAATGTTTTGGTAGATGCGATAAACAGAAAGAATAAAAATATATAAACATTTCGAGATGTCTACTTGGATTGTAGAATTCTCTGTGTTAATTTATAGAGTGGTGATTGACGGAAAAGGCTCCATGACGGTGTTTAATGGTCATACGGATTTAGAGGATCTGCTTTACACCAGAGCCAACAAGTTCATATCCGGTAAGGGAAAATGTAGCGTAGCTTATAAAATGTGTCTTTTAAGCAGATAAATGTTGGACAAACCGCGCCCTGTTTCCGCAAAAATATTAGAGAAAAATCGGCCAAATCAAAACTTTGCCAAGCGCTTTTTAAGAGCAAGTCGTGACGTTGTTGATCAGTCTCTTACGCAAATGTGCAAGATACGCTAGGTACGCTAGCACTATTAATGATGAAGCACAAGATCATAAAACTAGGTCGACGTTGAGACCCGTTTTGGGATTTTGGGTTACGTTGCTGGCCTTTTCGAAAACACGGGCGTTTGCGCTTTTGGTTTGTCTTCTGTCGTCACTGTTTAAGACTGACCTATATTTTGCGGGCTCTTTTAAATTATTCATTCCACGTACATGTTGTTCTTGTTAAGCGTTGAATGAGACTTGAGTAGTCTAGTATTAGGCGACTTCAAAACTTAACCGTCAGATGATCGTGCGTCATTGTTTAGGAACGGCTCCAAATCGGAACCAGCGAGCAACCGGCCGTTTTGAAACCGCTATTCTTCAGGTTGACTTACGGAATAAAGCTCATGCGCACTTGTCATTTTGTGTATGAGCTTTATTCCACAAGACTACGTGCATCGGTAAAAATATCACAACGTTAAATCCATTGCAGAACACCGCCCCTTGCAGAACATGTATTTTTCATACCACACAGCCATTTAATCCATTTGTTTATCATGCGTCTGTTTGTTTTATTTTTAGCTAACTGGGATGGGTTTAGAGACAACGAAACTAGTATTTATGGATATACATGGTCTGTTGGAAAAGTGTATTGTGAAGATGATGTAAGTGCTCATATCGATCCACATTCTCATTTGTTTGACGAGACAGAGTGGAATCACGAAGGCATTGTTACTGGCGTTAATTTGGAAGGTGAGCCATTCTAAAGTGTGTCCTTATTTTGCCGATTAGGCCTTATTATATAAGTGGTTCCCAAAAAAATAAGTCCCCCCCCCTAAAATTGGAGAACATTTTGTTGCATAACTTCACTTAGAACTGGATGTTTAGTAAATTTTAAAAGGTTTTAAAGAGAGGAAACATTTGGGTATGTCACAAAAGTCGTTGCTTTTCAAAGAACGCTTCTGCATCAACACACACTCCATTTTTCCAAAAATGATGCTGTCAGAAAAATGACACTTTGAAGAAAGTGAAGAAATTATAAATTTACAAGAACGATTTCATTTCCTTTATTTATCTTCATTTCGGGCTGAAGTAAACATGCTTAAAACATGAACGCATAGGAATCAATAATCAAGCAAGACAAATATGCAGACAAATAATGAGATGAAATTTGTGTAAGCAACACCAGTCGAAATGTGAAGCAGATCGACACTTAAAGGAGAACGCTACACTGGTTCAACATGGTGGAATTATCCAGCGAGCATGGAACCACATTCATCAACAGAGCATCAGCAAATTGGTAAACAGCATGTGTAAACACTACAATGATGTCATCAGTGCAGATGGAGGAAACATTGAATATTGAGTCTCATCCTGGATGACAAAACAATAAAGCTTATTTTGATATGAAACAGGCATTTCAAACATTAACTTTCTTTCATAAAAAAAGAGCAGTATGCAAAGAAAAATGAATTTATTTGATACATGATGAATGTAAAGCTTACATCTCGTTGTTTGTTTTCCTACATATTTGTCTTGTTTATTTGTTTACCTATGCGTCAATGTTTTAAGCTTATTTACTTCACACCACAGTGAATATGGAAATGAAATCGTTGTTAGTAAATTGATAATTTCTTGATTAAGCCTTTGAATACGGTAAAGTGACACTTTTTCTGGAGACATCATTTTTTGGAAAAAAGGAGTATGTGTTGATGCCAAAGGCATTTTTTTGAAAAACAACGACTTTTGTGGCAGAGCCAAATGTTTCCTCTCTTCATAACTTAAAATTTTCCAATCATGCAGTTCTAAGTGAAGTTATGCAACGAAATGTCCTTGGATTTTAGGGGGAAACTTATTTTTTGGGAACCGTGTTGTTTAACAAGCCATTTTCAACTCGTCGGGTTTTAGGACAAATAATTCATTCACAAAGCTCGTACGATTTCTTGTTGTCAGCCGGTGTAAAAGGATATGTTGTCTCATAGACGACAACGGAATAATACGTGACAGTAATGTGTGCAGGACTATATCTCCTGCCACACTGGTGTAAAAGAAGTGGACGTCTGCATGACTGCAGAATGCCATAACTTCCACATAGAGATAAATAGAAAAACGTGTGACATTGTAGAAATGACTAAAAAACAAATGATGTGTGAAATTAAAAATGTACCGGGTGGACTCTATAGGACTCTCAACCATTATATGTTTTCTACGAAAAATTAAGCAATATAATACATGGATGACTATGACAAATGTTTGTTATGCCACTCTTAATACCCATTTTCTTTGGAATGTAAACTTTGCTGAAGTGATTATTGTAAAAAAACGTCGGGATCCGGACATTTGTCAAATATGGTAATCTTAAAGAAAATTTAACTATAAATTCCGTTTTTATGAAGAATGTTAATATTTGTTGGTACGACACCAACAACCATTATTAAGAGACAATGGGCATTTTAAATTTTGGAAAAGAATGACTGGGACTTTAAATAGTGTTCATGTTAATTTTTTTCAGATGGACTGTATTACATAACAGTCCGGGCCTTTAATAAAGCAGAGTTCGGAGGTCCAATGGCTATTTCAGTCTGTCATACGACACCCTATGTAATAGATAATACGCCTCCTGTAATCATCGAAATATGGAATTTAAACTACGACAGCGATATTGGTATTATCACCATCGACGTGAATTGCACGTAAGTAATTGTATCGCCCGTGTTCATGTATTATATAAAAATAGTTAGGAGCGATTGGTGTTGTTGACTGATAGACTGATGTATGCCTATTATACTATGAGTATCGTATGCAGTTGTGTATATGTATGCATAACTTGCATGTATTGCAGCATCATCTTTCATAGCCACAGTTCACTTATTAACATGATATTGATCGTTTCTATTGTTACACGTATCTATTGCATATACGCATGAGTCTGCCTTTATT
Source organism: Ophioderma brevispina (assembly GCA_023653785.1). Classification (NCBI taxonomy): domain Eukaryota; kingdom Metazoa; phylum Echinodermata; class Ophiuroidea; order Amphilepidida; family Ophiodermatidae; genus Ophioderma; species Ophioderma brevispina. The sequence continues at coordinate 24,447 of JAMKCH010000114.1, forward strand.
CCGTGAAGGTTTATATTGAATTAAAATCCCAACATCGGCAACAAATCCTTCGCTAGTCTAGTGGTTGAGAGTGTTTCTTTATCTCTGCTTGTCGCAGGTTAGTACCCCCACTATGCTCAATTTTTCGAATTTTGTTAAAGCAAAATAGACGGTATATGTATTTTCACCAAGTTAACTACGGAAACAAATATTGCGAACGGTATGCCTTTTGAGTTTCGACGACCAGACGACAGTGTATAACGTATCAGCGCCGTCTCGGTTGCATTCTAAGGAATTGGACGCTTTATTATGCAAAGTTGTACAGGGTGTCTCAGAAAGAATTACACCCTAAATATAGGCGACCATAACTTCATAAGTAAGTATCACATTTGAGAAATTTAAACCGAATCTTAAACCACAATTTTTAACATTTAAATGTACACATCACTCGATTCGGTTCAGTACTTTTGAAGAAATAAGTGACTATGTAACACATGTCAATGGACACTTCCTTCCAAGTTTGCTCACAATAATGCAGATTTGATGTTAACTATCACTGATTACTCGTGTTATCTGTTCAACCTGTCTTCTTTTCATTCTTCAAAGAACCGGTGTGGCAGGAGATATAGTCCTCCGGGCTCACAGTCCGGGAACATGGTGAACAATAGGGCAATCGATTCAGTTGACTCTTCACGCAACATTAGTTTCACGCTTTATTCCGTTGTCGTCTATGGAGTCCGGACTATGATACCTGCCGGACTATGATTACTTTCACACAGGCCTTGTTTAATATATTTTATGAGTTCAATGCCATTTTGTTCATTTTATTATAGTAATAAACAAAAATCCAACAAGAAAAACAAACATGGTAAATAACAAGAATGATCATCTTTATTAGAAAACAACACCAATAAGTCTCAATGGACGTCAAGTAGAAGGCAGATCTGCAGGGGTATAATAAACATTGTATTCCATTATGAACTTGAGATGATTTGGTCGACTGACTTTTTACATTTAATTTTACTTTGCATTTGTTGGCATGCTGCATATACAAATCTTGAAAGCATTTTATCAAAACGGAATCTACACATCTGAATCAATTCTTAGCAAACAGAAAAAGGTGAACATTTGGTGGTTGAAACCGTTCTTAGATTTAAAAAATGCACAACCCAGTTGAATATCAAACTTTACTTCCTTTTGAATATTAATTTCAAAGCATAACTTTTCTAAAAAGCTGCCCGATGATATGCAATTTAAATTAAATGAAAAAGGAATTTGCCTGGATAGGCGACAGCCATGGTATTAATATTAATTTTAATTTGTCAAAAAGACTGAAGATGTCGCTGACGTTTCTTAATTTTTCTTCAATTTTTTAAATGAAAAAGAAAAGATGTAAATTTCTGTATTATGTTGAACCTGGTGCAAAATATCATTTATCTTATTTTGTTTTAAAGAAATAAATGAAAAAGAAAATGAAAGAAGTATTGATTATTTCTCGCCGGTTCTGTCTGAATCACATTATTACAAAACTTGGAAGGAAGTGTCCATTGACACGTGTTACATAATCGCTTATTTCTTCAAAACTACTGAACCCAATCGAGTGATGTTTACATCAAAATGTTAAAAAGTAATTGTGGTTTAAGATTCTGTTTAAATTTCTCAAATGTGATACTTACTGTTGAAGTTATGGTCGCCTATAGTTAGGGTGTAATTCTTTATGAGACACCCTGTATGCTCAATGATAGAAGTGAAGAGAGATATTAATTAGTAGTACATTTAAAGAGACACGGGAACATTTGGAAAATAGTGCGCCCTCAAATTTAAAAAAACACGATATTTTGGCATGGTTGTATGCTTTTGTATATATTAGCCCTCACCTGAAGTGATTAAGCCCAAATCAATGCCCTTGTGGGTAAAGAGAATGTTTCTATATTGAAACCACTACGGAGTGGTTTTATTCAGTAGACAGTGGATTACGGTGTTAAATACAAGAAAACACACTCCAGACATGATTCCCTCGGCATTCAACCTGTTGGACCAATCGGCGATTTTTAATTGGCTTTATTATCAATATTAGCAGTGAATACGAGTTTGTGAAAGTTACAGTCCCACAAATTAGGCGAAAAATAACTGGATGCCATTAGCCTCATAAATAATTGTACTTCATATGGGAATTTGCATTTGACCTCAGCCAATTTGGAATAGAATTCTATTAGCTACCCCTCTGACAAGATAGCTTATTTTGAATAGGCAATCTGTAGAGTGTGGGTCGTTTCATGGTTTTCGTATAGTGTACTACGATGCCACCAGTTTAAGTTTCCCAATTTTCTAGTCCAAAATGGCAGTATTTGTTAATGGAGTTCTTTGATCGGAAGAGTATTTGTTGTTTTATTTTAGATCGGTCTAGTCTCCATTGATTTCACGCTTTTCGTTGCCTTCTTCTTTTGAACGGCGCTTCAACCAGCTGGACTGTTTGCGCCAAGTACCAATATAAGGCCAAAAGCAACTACAACACAAACTAGAAACCTAGGGAGGTTAAAACATATGGAGACCGATAACAATTTAGATACCAGAGGAATCACAGACACCTCCTTGGTCGATGAAACCTGAGATGAATATACTTAACTATGTTAGGTATATTCATCTCGGATTCATCTCAGATGAAACCCATGATATTTCTCCCGATTTTAAATGAGGAATTTGATTGTTTTATGCATGTTAGGGCGAGGCGGAGGGCGGGCTGGTGTAGTGGCTCATTCACTCGCCTTTCACCAATGCGGCCTGGGTTCAATCTCTGTGAAGCCTGTGTCGTACGTGAATTTGGGTGGCGATCCATACCCGTCCTCGCAGGTTTTCTCCTGCATCTAAAATCGGACTTCTTCCCATAAACACGATAAAGCCTTCCTTGTCGTTCTGGATATACTCGTTGTGTTGTAGCAGCCTAAGGAGCTCCACAGCGGCGCTCTGAGCCCTTCCGTGGATTTGTTGCTAGTTATAAGAATTGAAGGGGGATGGTCCGATTTAAGTATATGAGGTTTTCATTTTGATAGAATAGACTTCACCCCAAAACCCCATATCTAAAGTTTTTTTTCAATCCGTTTTGATGTGAGGGCGAAAAACGTGATTTTGTAAGCCCCATAGAGTACTGTGTAAAATTAATATTAGTCGACCAAAATGGGGCACGTTTTCGTTTATAACTTTAAATCCCTAAAATTTCACAGGGTAAATGAGAAAAATAGTAGCTTTAATCTGATACCAACATTTTTACCACTTCTGGTAAAATCTGGGGTTCCTGGGGACGAGGCTATTAGCGATCGGGCCATGGATCTTCAAATATTATTACTATATGGCATTGAGTGACTCTAATATACATAGTGAATAAAAAAATGTGCATGAAAAAACACAACATTTGACCCTGGCCTGTTTACTCAACTGTAACGCAGTTGATGTTTTCATAATCTTCATATTTTTGACTTTCTGTGCTGAAAAAAATGAAGGAATTTGGTGAAGAAATGAGGTAGATATGAAAGATTTTCGCGGCTGATCCATTTGTACCCCATTCCAATGGGATTTACACAGTTCAGCTGGATTTTTCAGTTCCATTATTTTGCCTGAATGTGGTGACACATATTTCTGGATCAGCGGTGAAAATCTTTCATATCTACCTCATTTCTTCACCAAATTACGTACGTCATTTTTTCAGCACAGAAAGTCGAAAATATGCAGATCATGAAAACATCAACTCCGTGACAGTTGAGTAAACAGGTCAGGGTCAAATTTTGTGTTTTTTCGTGCACAATTTTTTTGATTCACTCTGTATTATCAATGGCTATGATGAACGTATTTGAAGTGCTTGCTAGGCACGTTGAAAGCATGTCAGCTGACAATATTAGCCGTGCGTTTTCAAACGTAGAATACTGTGACGTTTTGTAAAATACTTCATAATCCGCTTCATAATCAGACAATTCAGTCGCACACCCGCACTAACATGGATGCTTTTTTGACCCACTGACAATATATTAAAAGTGCGTGTTCCGATCATCTTTGACCCCCCCCCATTTACCCGGAAGTAGTACACATTTTGATGTCAGATGATGAAAGGCCGTATTTTTGCTCATTATCCTTGTCGCTATAGGGACCGCAACACAAGCACCTTAACTAAACCTATTGTGATATTTTCTGCAAGGTAATTGGTGGTTGCCTTAGGCATTAGAAAATGTGTAGAGATAGTGGTACAAAGGTATAATTGTAATTATTATTATTAATATTTTTATTATTATAGTGACGCAGAAAGCAAAATTGCTGGAAATCACGTTGCGTTAGGAAGAACACCACGTGACACCTACGTCCTTGATTGGCTAAGCTACCCATACACTGGTTTTATTGAATTATATTTCAAAGTTCCTGACGGTGTACCAGTGTGGGTCAAAATCCGTGCTGTTAATAATGGTAAGATGGAATACCGTATATCTCTTATGTCTGACTTCACATAGTCTAAAATCAACTGTATTAAACACCAATTTAAAATAAAGGCATGTTTTATACCTATTGTAAAAAAAGTGATGGAAGGGATGTCTTCTTATGAATTCAAATAATTCTTATTCAGTGGGTGGGGATTAGTAAGCAAACACGCAATATCATTGGCTGCTGCCTATCTAATATGAGACGATATAGTGCGTCTAGATCTTAATTATCAAGTATAATAAACACACACGACACTCTTACTTCAGTGAAGGTCAAACGCATGTTTCAAACGTCGTATATGTGACGATTTTTTTATTATCCAGGAAAATGCCACATGCCAATTGGTAATTTTGATTTATTTTAGAGGATGTAGTGTACTTTGATTAGACCATTTTTTCAATAGCCTCCAGTCCACAAATGCTAATGCGACTTTTATGCATTATATTATTTTTATATTATTCTGTGATGCGGTGATGATAAACTAAGAACATATATGTGTCCACATGACGCTAAAAGCAAAACAAAATAACACAGAAATGGAAAAAATACACAAAATCGTCGGCCGCGTCACATACTGACGTATCTGCAAAATACGCATTTCGAGAAAAACGGCTTTGAAGATTTTGCGATTTTAATTTGTCCCATACTGTTAATTAAATAATGCATTTCAACTAAAACCTAGTGGGAAATCGCCGAAATAAGTTAAATTCCAAATATATTTAACTAATCAGCTTCCAATTTATTTGGAAATACGAAAGGATGATGTTAAATAAAATACGTAACTATGTCACCATTTGAACGTGTAAATAACAAATACGACGCGCAAATACGTCATCATGTGACGCGTTTGCGCAAATACGTCACTATGTGAAAACGACAAAATACCAATTCTACCGTGAACTGCAAAATACGTCGCACAAATACGTCACTATGTGACACGGCGAATACTTTAAAATGCAGATACGATGCTATGGGCCTACGCAGTATAGATTTTACTGCGCAGTAGTAATACGTCGTTATGTGATGCGGACAATTTAACGTTTTGTAAATACGTCATGTAGAACAGTACAAGACAAATGTACATGCCAAATTTCTCTAAAAAGTCAAAAATGTCGAATACGTCACTATGTGACGCGGCCGACGAAATATTGACAAATGTGCTATTATTAGCATTAAAGGGAAATAGTCTAATAATGTCACTGTCATTATTACTTCAACATTTGTAAGTTAACAAAATGACAAATTATGAAATACGATTTTCTAATGTTCCTATTCAACCAAAAAACACGTTTGTTAGTGTCCATTCAAAATCAATGTAAAAAGTAAATATGCCATTTCAAACACGTTTTGTATTACACAGTTGACTTGCGTACCACTGGCCATTCGGAGAATGCTATACTAATTGACAAATCACCGCCAGTAAGAGGCATTGTTTACGACGGGGCAAAACTCGGTGTTGATCTGGAATATTTCAAAGACGAAAATGAGGTGAGTAAAAAGTAAACCATATTCAAGGTAAATGCGTATAAAGTGGTTTTTTTTTCAACATACATACATACATACATACATACATACATACATACATACATACATACAAAGCTCAAATCGAAGTCCTCCTTATAGAAAATCACAACTTTGTTTAAAAATTCCGGATCCGTAATTTTTGTTATACTCGGTATCCTATGGCACTGTTATACGGTACATAATATTATGTGTACTGCATGAAAACGAAAAATCAGAATCATCTCAAACTTTTGAATTAAGCATTTCAGGTGACTATCTTTCTATCTTAATTCATTGGGTGGTGGTACAATACTGAATTCTTAACCATGCCAAATAAGCCTTCATGCGTCCTTTGCCAACAGTGAATGAAAATAAATTTCTAAATGTGGATTCCTTCATTAAATCAAATTTTGATTGTGCAATTGGGCAGAAACTTACGACCTGAAATCCGGGATATCTGTCTATATGCCGCTGTGGGATCACAACCAGGATACCCTAGTGTACGATTTTTCCTCGTTCTGGATGAACATGCCATAGCGCATGTTGCAAATAATTTTAACATTGACGCATGAAGAAGTATATTTCTCAAACTGTGGTGGCGTATAACGGCGGATTCGACCTGTTGAATATTTCCGAAGTTCCCATGAGGTTTGTGAAATTGTGGCCCTTTGTAGATAATTTCGTGTAATCAGATGACCGTACATACAGATAACCTACCTAACAAACACGATCTATACGGACGTTAGTGTCGTGTTAAGGTTTGATGTTATTGCGCAGTAGACTACCCTGCGAAATATGTGTAAACGCACATGTCTTCTACAATATATGAAAAACAATAGCACAAGGGGGTGTTTATACCAGGAGTGATGGTTGGGTTCCCGAACAAGCTGTGTGATATTGCTACGATCTTGTTAATAAAACTTCCCGGTAATATCGGGAATCGGGGGCGATCGGGGCCCGCGTATCTCTGAACCAAAAGTTGAGTACCCACCGAATACCCCTTAGGCTGGGACCCACGGCTTCAAAATTTGGAGGACCTGGCTCGGAAAGATATCGATTTTTGAGTTCAACTTCATTAATACCATGTTTTGGATATATAAAAAGTGGCTGTTGTAAAATCTGAATTTCTTGTCCTGCTGCGTACTGGCCTGTTTAGATGACAGGGATCAGTGCACCTGAATATTGTGTCAAGTTTAAGGGTGGGGTAACAAATTCAGATTATTGCTTATGTACTTTGTGAAAGTCGGACAAAGTGGTAATATTAAGTTGCTACTACAACTACCACACTATTTATGACTTTTTGTATTTCCTGCTACGGTCACCTTTTCTTAAACCAGAGTCAAAGGCAAACACGTTCTTTTCCGTAATGAATTTAAACATTACTAATATCGTACACAAACATGTTGACATCACTTTCCACTGTCCCCGACCATCTGAAAGTGGATGATGAATTTCTTTATTGTTTATTAGTTTTATTAGAATAATCCTATTGTTGATTTGTATGTTGTCCTATTTTTATAAGGGAGCGGTCATTATTTAAGACAGAGGAGGAATGGAGGATTTCAATTGTTTCGCGTCGAAAAAAAATGCGTCCTCCTTCGCTTCCGTTCAAAATGTTGGCATTTCCCCCGCCCCCTATTTTAATGAGATTTTTCCATTAAGAAGTTCACTTCCTCCTCCCCCACTTGATTAAAATGTTTATAGAGTCCATATTCGCACCTATTTGCTTACAATTTTTCTTTCGTATTCCCCCTAGCTCAAATCCTCCATTTCCCCCTAAATAATGCCCCCTCCTAAAGTTCCCGCCCACTTGCTAAGAGTCTTTTTGAGTTTTCAAATTTTAGGTGATGCATTGCGGGTTACACGAGTTTTTACAGAACACCTGAAATATTTGTGCCGAGGTAGGCTCATTTGGGCAGAGTTTCCTGTCTATGCAACTCTAGGGGAGTCCAGGAGGTGGGCGAGTGGCGTCCCCTCCCCCAAAGAAAAAGGCAAAATATTACCCCAAAATGATTAAAATGACTCCAAAATTACTCCTGACACATTAAGGGTCAGAAAAAAAATCGCCCCCATTTTTAAAAATTTTTCCCTCCCCCCTAAAAATTCCGTCCCCAATCAGAAAAATCACCCTTAAAACTCTGGCTACGATCCCGTTGAGAGTTGCTTGACCCAATTTTACCATATTCCAGCTGGTGATTCAGAAGTGGCTCAACCTTCTGAAACCTACCTCCCTCAATCGGGAAAATTCCTACCCAGCACTATGTAAACTCTTATTAATATAGCAAAGATCTTCCACGTTGCCGTCCCGCAGATTATATCCCTCCTGGGAATTGAGGAATGTGATACACTTTACAATGAATTCTTGAATTCATCAGAACCGGGAAGAAGCGACATCAAGCTTCAGACTGACATAAATGCTGGAGATAGGCAAACGGTCATACCCTGGGAGGAGACGGTCCATGGATTGACTTCATCACTCATTCTACAAGGAAGGCCTGGAAGACCATAAACCGCCTCCCGCCAGAGTTTCCAAACCATCGAAATGTTCTGTGTCTCTGCCAACTCAATTGCTGAAGCAACTCCTCGCAAATGTGTCGTTTCAAGGATATTGATAAGGATGCAACTCTGCCTGTTAAAAAGAGATCACCAATCCTCGTCAAACCCCGTTGCGTGGGCGGGTCGCTTTCAACACCCTTCTCACTAATTAGCTTACCTCTGCTATTAGCCAGCTAAAGAGTGGAAAAGTCCAGGGGCCTGATAATATACCAGCGGAGTTTCCGATGCAACGTGGCCCACAATGTCTTGATTGGCTCTAGAGTTCTACACATGTTGCCTACCAACCAGTCCTACTACCCACATCGGTGGTCTGGGAGCGGCTACGATCATCGCACTCCCCAAACCAAACAGCCTGTTGACAAAAAAAAAACCCCAAGAACGATCCGCCTCAATATCACACTGTGTGTTTCCCCTCCTTCAAACTCCTTGATCCTGGCCTGGTCCGGCTGTAGCCAGTTATCGAATCCCATCTGTTCCCATCGGCCGACAGCAGGATGTCGCCGTGACAGAGCCACTGTCCAACAGATTGTAAAACTCACAAATGATCTTGAGGAGAGCTTTGAAAAAGTGTCGTAATCTGATGCAGGCGTCATCTTGGTGGACCTTACGTGTCATGCATATGACACCCCTTGGACCAGTGCTTGACACTCAAGCTTCCAAGGACCACTCCGGATCTCACAATTGTAAACTTCATATTATGTACACTTTCAACCGAGCATGTTCTTAAGAGTGATGGGCAGAGCATCGACTGCGTCGTCTGGGAACTGCAGTCCACAAGGATCAGTATTTGGCTCCATGGCAGTATTAACTTGTATATTCAAGCGACTTACCTCAAACAACAATCTTGACAATATGGCTTTACGCCGATGATCTTAATCGCCCTTCTTCACTTGACAGAAATGAAGTAGAATATACTATGGCAAATATGGCCCTATTTGCAGCATAATCTCAAGACCTAGAGACTCAGCGAGTGAACTAAGACCACTGCTACTACGGGCCTTTCATTGAACACCAAGGGGGCTCATCGCCACCTCCAAATCACCTCAATGGAGCGCCTCTTCCATACAATCCTACACCAACGTATCTGGGAGTTTGATCGTCAGCTTACTTATCGGCAGGATCTCGAGTCAGCGTGTGCAAAGGTATCTTCGAAAACAACCTCCTGTGCCGCCTTGGTGGATCTTCATGGGGTGCTAGTCCCCACTCTATGCCCACCACCGCACTGCTCTATTCTACAGCGCGCTGAAATATGCCGCCCCAACATGGTGCAATAGCAGTTTTCCACAAGACCATGAGAACCATTACAGGCTGCCTTCGTCCCACTCCATCTGAGTTTCTACCAGTGCTTTTCAGGCAGGGCACCCTGCAGTGCTTCGTAACGAGCATCACAACACATAAACTGGTGAACTGGCTCTTTGTCCCAACAAGCACCTGCTGCAAATACTGTCAAAGAATCAAACCAGCTCGGCAGAAAGAGACTGCGCTTTCGTCGACCCGCCGCTCGCTCCCCATTCAACATCTCAAGACAATCGAACACTATCTTACTAATACCCCCAAGACCAGAACCCAATGTCACTCTCACAAACCTTTGACAGATTCCCTCCTGGTAGCAATCTTCCACGCAGGAAATGGGTCACCTTGAACAGGATTCGCACAGGAGCCGGTCGTTTCAAAAGCAATATGCCCGATGGGGGGCTGCGACCATCGCCAGTCTGTCAATGTGATTTCCACATCACAGTCTGCATATCACATTTTCCATGATCCCCAGATGCCTTCGTCCACCCGTGGATATAGAGACCTTTCAAACCCCAACCAATCAACATGATCTGGCTCCCCAAATCACCACATTTAGCTGCTACGCAAGAAGATGTATTCCATGTACGATATAAGTTTGATAAAACTCGCCAAGTCGCTCTTGCTATGGCAATCCCATTACCAATTGAAGCTTTTGGCTTTCGAAAAATTGTTTCAGAAGTATCCATATTACCAACCGCCACCCATGCGTAGGACAATATGGACCCTTCGTTATTTGCAATAGAAGCGGGGTAATGTAGACCTCACATAGATCCACGTGTATACAGTTTAAAGGTCATAATCGAGTTGCCCTTTTCGACACGTGTGTCCTATATTGCCCCTTCCAAGGTCTACACAGGAATATAAGGGTGCCAATCCCAGATCAAGCGTACACAAAGTATCCCTCCAGCTTGGAGCCGTTTTGGAATAAGATGTAACTAGGAATGATGTGATACATGTCTTCATACATGGGTAATGTCAGTGACTAGACTTGCTATGGTAACAACCTCCAGACCGAGGCTCAAAGAAATGAAATTTTAAATTGAAATATTTCTTCTTTGATTTCAGGAACTACCTTCGTTTATACTGAAACTCAGGAATTATAGTTGTTGAATAATGGTATTTCACGTAGGCATGAAAAGGCACTCCTACATCCTTAGTTAAAAGTTAAAGTGGTCCATAATGCCATGGGGGCCATAATACGTACCCCTCTTTATACCCAACTGTTTATCATCAATCTTCTTCTTATCGTGTCCAACCGCTTTTGTGCTTCTCAATGATCCAGCCAGATATGGTTACAACAAACGTCCGTGGCTGGCTTCACTGAATTTTCGTTGCTTTGTTGCTGCAGCATGGGCAGACCAAGAATTTCCATGTCTGTGGGTGCTTTTCCACAACCACAGGTGTGTCCTGACGCTTCCAGGTTGCCCCACTTCTGCAAGAACCTTAGATCGGCCAATTCTTGTTTCTCAATCTGTTGAAGCATCGCCTTTCAGCCCAAAAAGTCCGCTCAGTTGGGAGATTGCTCACCAGGTTCAATACCCAATAGATGTTGCTTGGTTGAATGAGCAATGGTCTTTCTTTCCAAGAGGGGACTCTCTTCAGCGTCTTTAGAGACTTTTCAAGAGGGTTGAACTGTTCTGAAGAAACTCTCCTCCTGAATTTTAGGCGGTTGGCAGCAGGTATCTGTCGGCAGAGGGTCTTCACAATGAGATACTTAGCAGCTACGCTCTTGCATGCTCGCTACGCTACGACGGATGTGGCTGGTGGGGGGGCAATTCCTGCAGAATGTATAATAGGTTTCCGTTGATGTTTGGCCGTCGGCAATCCTGTAATAAGTCCGGCAGTATTCATTTAACACTGAATCAAGCTTCTTTGGCATGGGTTGATCGTTCCAACAGGAGGGCAAGCATCTCCTGAACCATCGGCTTACACACACCGGCAGTTGCGTCGGTCTTACGTATGTTGGCGAGCACCCCTCTTGTGCCAGTGAGTTTGTGCCAGTGAGTTTGTTTGCGATGTTACTGTGTGACCATACTTTACTCTTCGTCGTCTTCTTGATGTTGGGTCCTTATAAAGAAGGAAAATGTAGGACAAGATGTTCGAATTTTGAATCAATTACAGCCAACCTCAGTCACTACAGAAATATCCACAACGTTAAATGTGCCCCGTGGTTTGGTTTGACCATTGATGTTGCAACGAAGCAATTTTTTACGGCAAGGTTACATAATTTTCTTATACGACTAACTACCAACCATTTTACTTTTATACGGACATTCCTTTCTCTCTGTTGCTAACTTGTTAACTAAAAACTAATGTTGTATGCAGAACTCATAATGTGTGTTTAAAAACAGATCTGATTAGCAATTAACTTAGAAGTTTTGGATCGTTGTGGCGCCTACAGCTATTTATAAATTTTGCAAGCTAGCTATTTCGCGTATTTTGCTATTTCTTCTTGGGTGGGAGGGTGAGGTGGGGGGTGGAAGGACAAATTCCTTGAACCTTGGTTATTTTTCTCCATATCCCTCCCCCTCCACCGCTGCCACTAGCAATCTCAAATTATTACGAATCATTACAATCTGAAGTAATCCGGCAAAGAATCAAACCTTTTGTTACAAGCAAGTAAAAGAAAGCAATCGAAAAATCTTAAATGCGTTATAATATTGAAAAGTAGGATTTCATTAGAACCCCTCCCACCGTGTTAACATGTGAACATGGGTAAATAAACAAAACCATTACAAGACACACTATTAACAGAAAAATCCATTCGCCGGACGTAAAGCAGATACATCTCGAATAATTCAAAATTCTGTGAAGAATAAGCACCCTATTTTGTAGAGATCATTTCGATATTTGTGATAATTTCTTCCGCCTATTTTTGTTTTAAATTTTATTTTGCATTTTTTTTCGCCAAGATAGACTCCAATCAACATTATTCTTATATGGCAAACGTCTTAATCGCTTATGATATAAGTCCGATTATCTGTTATATGATACCCCTACCCCTAATACCGTTTTCTTAGCTACTTTTTCATTTAGCCTTTTTATACGCTTCACGTTATAGCACCACCACATCACCGGACAAGAAAAGATAATTTTACAACAGCACTTTTGGGGTATCCAAAGATATGTACTAACCATATCTGAGCCAGGTCCAACCTTTTCTAAGCAACTTTTTGACCAGTGGGTCCCAGCCTACCGTGGTCGTCGCGACCAGCTGATCATCTAATCCGCGCTGGATCCACAACCGGACTTCTCTATAATGTTACTCTGTAATATAATTGTTTTTCCCCCATTTGTACTATGACTCTGTAATTTGTGGCTCTCGCACTTTACTGTGTCACACTTGTTTCTCCGCGTTACATTCCCCTCCCCACACCAAGTTGGTACACCTTGCCTCACCTACCTCATAATTAACGAAGGTTAACAATTTTGTGTATTTAGTTCTGTGTGAGGGCAGGGGCATAACCAGACCTGAGCCTCCGAGGGGGCAAGACTCAAGAAGTTTCCCGATTTTTCAAACGCCAATTTTTCCGCCTCGCTGCGCTCGCCGGGTAGACCAATATTTTTTCCAGTCAGTTAAATATTTTGAAGAGAGAAGGGGGAGGAGAAGGGGGTGGGGGCGCAAGGGACATCAAGGGCAACCTTCTCATCTTTCCCTTTCTCTTCTTCCCTCTTTCTTTTCCTCTTCTTCCCTCTTTCCTTTATCTTTTTCCCCTTTCTTCTTCTCTCTCTTTCCCTCTTTTTCTTTCTCTTTTTCTCTTCCTTCTCCCTTATTTCCTTCCCATTTTTTGGCACCCCGGTCCCCACTGGTTACGCCACTGTGTGAGGGTGTGTGCGTGTGAGAGTCGACTCGCGTGCTTGTCTTATCAACTACGGCTTAACCCTAATCTCTATCCTCATGATTTAGTGATGCTAGATTTAACTGCCCCTGTGCCTGGTCAAGTGTATGACGGGGATAAAGAAGACGACTATGAACTTCAGTTTTCTTCAGAGCCAGCCAGTGTTTCTGCCTATTGGGAAGGATTTCACGACCCTGAATCAAAGATAACTGATTACCTAGTGTCAGTTCATCGCTCCTCAAGGTAAAATTAATTATATTCTTGTTTTACTAATCACGTAGTACATGGTGGTTCTCTTCCAAGTTATTGTATCAGGTTGAAGTATAGCGCATCTACACGATGTGAGCGATATGTAAAAGGAAACAAATCTTAGATCTTGTACAGGCGATATCAACGTATTTATATTCTTAGTACGGTATTTCATTCGAACAACCCATCCTATTTAATTTGCATTTGTTGGCATTGCGATAATTCTCGATTAACAAAAAGAGAAATAATTTAAAAGACAAAGAACAATATTATATTCTAATACTATGGCAAGGGTTTTTGTGGCCGTCCAACATATCTGGAAGGACCACTTTGCATCCCGTTGTGCGCTTGTGTATGTGCGTATGCGTGTGCGCATGTATGTGTGTATGTGTGTATGTGTGTATGTGTGTGTACGTCACATTTTTTTTAAATCTGTCTAAATATGCAACGGCCCATAGCTTATATTCTTTGAATAATGTGAGCGCGAAAGCCGAGAACCGCGAAATTCTAGTTTTTGTTTCATAGCCAGATATATGCGTTTTATCCTTTACGCGCCCCCTTTCTGTATCTCAATACCATGTCTAGAGATCTAGGTCTCTATCTTGCAAACAGCTCTGTGTCTTTCTCCTCTCTTTGTATTATTATTATTATTATGACGATGATAATGATTATTATTATTATTGTTATTATTATTATCATTACCTTTGTCTGCCTAAAAGTGCAAATGAAACTGACGAAGCCGAGACAATACATCAATTGCAATCAGTCGGAGCATCGACATCTTCCATTGATTGGCATCATTTCCACCTACATCACAATGACTACATTTATGTGAATGTTAGAACCGTTAATGGAGCTCAAAATCATATTGACACTGAGTCTGATGGATATCGCGTGGATTTAACGCCACCCAACTTGAAGACTATTGGTGATGGAACTAACCTCGGGGATGATATCGAATATCAGGTACGTAAAGTCTATACCCAAATTTGCTTTGTGTATACAATCATTACCAACTAATTAAAAATCCAAACTCTAAAATAAAATTCAAAATTATTTTTCCTGAAAATGCCTTTGTGTAAATATTTAAAGTTCTCCTGTAACCTCATTTCTCAAAGGTGTACTCTTGCCTACTGTTATATGTACTATAACTCTGAGTAAGAGTAGAATTGTTAAGTGTAATTTTGAATTGTATAGATAATTGTACTTTGGACATACCAAATTCTTGAACCAATTACAAATCATTAAAATCTGTTATATAAAATTCAGATCACTTGTGCACAAGGCTCATTTATTTGTGTTTGAAAGGTATTTCTGACCTTTGACGTCTACGAGACGTTATAACAGAATTGGGGGCTCGTCCTTGGGAATTGAATTGAGATAAATTTGAGCCTTATTGTTCAGAAATTACACATTTAAATTGTGATTAATATTGTAAACATTGTGCACAATTTTAGCATACAAAATTTTGTGTGTATTACATGTTCTACTTTGTAGTTTGGTTCAAGTCAATATTATATTGGTGTAGAGTACAGCCACAATGGAGTTTGATCCAGAAGTGTTCATAGAGCAAATAACTTGGGAGAAGTTTGATGAGCTGAGGAAGCCTGAGTTAATGAAACTAGCCAAGCATTTAGGACTTGAGGCAAAACATGCTATGAGAAAGCAAGTCATCAAAAATAATTTGATTGAAAAGTTTCTCCAGGAAGATGTTTGGGATAGTTCATATATGGATAGGATAGAAGAGGTTCTGGAACAGGGCACAAGTGATGCCGTAAAATTAAAAGAACTTGAAATGCAAAGGAAATTAGAGAAAAGGAAATTGAATTAGAAAAAGAAAAATTGCAAATGCAAATGCAAAAAGAGATCCAACAAAAAGAGATGGAATTGCAAATTGAGAAAGACAAAGAATTAGAAAAGGAAAAGTTGCAAAATGAAATGAAACAACTTACACTTTGAGAAAATTGCCAATAGCTTGAAATAGCCCAAGGAATCTTGGACCTTGTTGCTACAGTCAGTGTTCATTGGTAAAGCCCGAGAAATATATTCGGCCATGTCATTAGACAGATGTAGTGATTATGACGAGGTTAGGCAGGCGGTGCTCAAAGCATATGAATTGGTGCCAGAGGCATATAGACAAAAAATCAGGTCTTGTCAGAAAAAGGATGACCAGACACACGTTGAATTTGCCCGTTTGTAAAGAACAAATTTGTCGCTGCTTCTCTCAAAAAAGTCCTGGCCAATTTTGGTCAACTTTAGGGAGTTGATGTTAGGTTCAAGAGTTCAAAACATGCTACTCAGATATCAAAACCATGGACAGTTTGCATGCAGCAGCCTAAAGGCCGACGACTATTGCTGTTGATCACAAACAAGTCATACTAGTAGGCCTAGGCCAAGAAATATACTAAGGTACAATACAAGTACAAACATAAGTCTGTTGCTAACATGGCGTCTCATGGTAGCACTCAGTAGGGAAATCCCAGTCAGTGTCCCATGAAAAGGGAGTAAAAAAGTATGGTGGCTATCAAAAGCAGGGATGGGACCCAAATCACATTTCACATTCAATCACTGTAAAATGCCAGGACATACAATGTCCACGGTGGTTGGATATACATGGCTATCCGCCCAAAAGGAGGGATCCAAAAGTGAGTCAAAACCAAAGGTTGTGCAGTTACTTTGAGGTCAAGTTCATTCTTCTTTTCAAAAACAAGAAATCCCCTAAGGAAATTGACACAGAAATAAGGGATGACTTTAAGCCTTTTGTTTTGGAGGGAGTTGTGTCACTTTCAGGTGATCCAAAACCCATTAGAATCAGGCGGGACATGTGCTGCGCGACAGTCATGATATTGGAAAGATGCACTGCCATTTGAATAATTGAGAGTTCAACAGGAACTAGCGCATGATTCAGGGGATAGGTATGGATTTGTAAATTAGTGTCCCTACACAAAATGAATTTTGAAATCAGACTTGGTTGCGAACTGTCACAATTGGTGGTAGACAAGAACTCCCAGTAAAAGGGGTATCCATGTTGTTAGGGCATGATTTGCAGGGAAAGTACTCCCGATCCCATAGTTTCCCAGGTGCCCTGTACAGGGATAAATTGATGAGGAAACGAAATTTCCCAGCTGTTCAATAACTATGTCATGACTGCAGAAAAAGCCTCACAGAAAACAGTGAGCAGGTGATGAGTCAAAATACTCAGAACATAGGAAGAGCGGCGAAGGATGACTTGGTCCCCAATTTAGAGGATACTTTCTCTCAAATTAAGAGGAATTTGGAGGTCATCGTTCCCTCTTCAGGGGAGACTAAATTCCTTGTTAGTGAAAATCCAGCCCAAACAAAGCACCAACCCACAAAGTGACAACTGGTAAACAATGAAAATCCATCCGCTGAGCATGATAGAGTTAGGGACTGTAAGGAGACGCCTTAAGCACGACAAGCTGGTAAATGAGCAATTCAATGACCCATCCCTTAGGAAATTAGGTGAGCGGGCATTGTCGCAACCGAAAGCAAGCAATTCCTGTATGTGTCTACAAGCAAAATGGGGTCCTCATGGAAAATGGCGACCACCCGATCACTGTAGATGAAGAAAAATGGAAGGTCGTGCATCAAATTGGAGTGCCAAAGGTATATGCATTATGGAATTGATAGGCATAGCCCATGATATTCCCATGCAGACACTTAGGTGAGAAAAACAACGTTACCGAATTAGGAGTCATTTTTTGTGGCCTACACGCAGAAAAGAGGGGTTTGAGTATTGTAAGACTTGTCACACATCAAATGATGGGCAGCCCAATCAGAAAATCCTACTGCTCCTTGCAACCAGACCAGGCATTTGATGGGCCATTTAGTAGGGTGTTATAGATTGCGTAAGGCCACTTCCAAAGACCAATCAGGCAATCATTATTTACTGACCCTCATGTGTGCTTTCCCAAGAGCCCTGAGGCTAATACCCTTGAGTAATATTAGGGCACAGAGTTATAGTGAAAAGCTCTAACAAAGTTTTTCACCCTAGTAGCCACTTTTCAAAAATCAATGTCAGTCTGATCAAGGATCAATTTCATGTCAGGTTTGTTCCAACCAAGGTCATCGACCAGTTGGGAATTTCCAGTACCGTTCTCAGCAGTTTACCACCCAGAATCCCAGCGGGCCTGAAAAGGTACACCCAACATTGAAAAACCAATGATCAAAACCTTATGTTTTGAATTTGAGAGGGATTGGATGAGGGAGTTCATATAGGTTATTGCTACGGAGGGAAGTACAAGACAGTCTTTAGGATTTAGTCCATTTGAGTTGGATTTTGGTCACAAAGTGAGGGGACTACTGAACCTACTGAAAGAAGTGGTTGGTGTGAAAATTCCTGATGTGAATTTGTTAGATCTATGTGTCTCAATTCAGAAACAAGGCTCCGAAGAGCCACAGAAATTGCCAAACAAAAATCTCAAAAAGAGCAAGGCAAAAATGAAAACATGGTATGACAAAGAAGCAAGGAACAGAGTATTCAAACAGGGTTGAAAAAAAAAAACAAAAGGGGGAAGGGGTTTTTTTTTTTTTTTGAGTTTTTTGGAGAAAAGTTTTTGGCATTTTTTCCCCAATACAAGGGGGGGCCCCCGCATCCTTTGCACGCCAAGTATTCTGGCCCATATGAGATTGAGAACAAAGTGGGTGACCTTACTATGTGATCAAAACAACACGGTTAGACGTAAAAGTCGACAATTATTGTCACATAAAAATATGCTCAAATTTCACATTTTTAAAAAAAAAGAGATGATGACATAAAGCTGCATGTGCAATGTCATCCAGAGTTAGTGATTGAGTGTACAAATGATTGTACATCACAGAGTCAGTACCTGAACAAGACAGCACTGTCAACACAGAAAATGAGTATTATGGTGTCCAATTGCAAAAATTCTGACATACTTGCCAATTATTTGACAGGAAATAGGTAATCTCCCAGAAAGTCAACTAGGTGAATTGCAAGAGTAATTATGAGTGGGAGAAAATATTTCCTGATGTACCCCGTGAGAAAATGTCGCTAAATCATGCATTGAAGTAGGCAATTTCAGAGCCAACCAAATTGCAGTATCTCAGTGAACCAAGTAGAAGTGAGATGGAAAAAAATTTCAGATCCCAATCAAGCTGCATTTGAGCATTTTGGGGAACCATGTACCCGATACTTTTATGAATTGTATTTCAATCATTTTATGGATGATCATTTAAAAATTTTCTTTTTAAGGGGGAGGGAGGATGTTATATGGCTAAGTTTTTTGATTAAACTTTTTTAAAAAATATTATTTTTCTCAATTTTATTGAGAAAAGATTTCACAGGAAAAGCACTTTGTTTCTATAAAAGAGAGAGGAAAAGGGGATTCTCTAGAGTTGTTTATGCAAAATGCCCATGTTAGATAGATTTGAACAATATAAGGGGGAAGTGGGGAATTCCCCAAGAATGCTAAATTAGAACTGAATCAACCTTGGTTTATGTTTTGGATCAAACTTGTAAGATCAGGGAATTCCCCCACAAAGTATATATATGGAAAGTGATGTTATTCAGGTTATGTTTATGCATGATTGATGATGGTAATGATTATGTTAGAAAGGGAATCTAGGTCTGAGAAGTTAAAAGTACTTGTGACTGAAGGACTGGGCAGTAGTTGAAATCAAGAGCTATACCAGAGCTCTGGAGCTATAACAGTATAGTTATAGCTAGTTTAAACCCACATAGTGCCAGGATTTACTACTTTGGATGCCGCCGGAGCTTGATAGCTACATTGTTGCTTCGTCTTTTAAGCCAAAGAGCTTCAGTTTTCGGAATACAAAAAAGGCGATTCCAATTTGTGGTCCTATATGAGGACATAGCGACAGACTGTTGGTGGTATATTACCTGGATTTTATTATTGTGGAACATTAGCATCGTCGAGGAAAAGCCCCGTCGTCTTGAACTGCTGGACAAAAGTTAACTTCAGGACTGAGAAGATTCCAATGGAATATTACCCGAGGATTTATAAGCGTGACTTTGCATGCTGTCATTTTGGAGTCTTCGCTGTGAGGACATATTATTATCGTTGAACTGCAACGCTACTTTTAAGTGGAGACAAATGAACTCTGAGTAAGAGTAGAATTGTTAAGTGTAATTTTGAATTGTATAGATAATTGTACTTTGGACATACCAAATTCTTGAACCAATTACAAATCATTAAAATCTTATATAAAATTCAGATCACTTGTGCACAAGGCTCATTTATTTGTGTTTGAAAGGTATTTCTGACCTTTGACGTCTACGAGACGTCATAACACCTACCTTCGGATGAACCCTATGAAATTTGTCATGATCACCATGATGCTGATGATGATCATGATCATGATCATGATGATCATGATGATGATAAAATATGAACGTGATAAATTTCTGTTTACCTTTTCAGATACATGACGACAGTATATCTGTTAATTGGCAATATGAAGATATTGAATCTGGGGTCATATACTACCAATTAGCAATTTATGAAATAAGACATGGAAGCAAGAGAAAAATATTTCCTGCAGGTACGTACATTATTTTCACACAGGGTTCGGCCTGATCATTTATTGTATATCCGCCATTTTGGATTTTTGACCAATTTTCCTACATTGTGTGGATTTTGAAACCAAAGATGAATTTTTCTTCAATTTATTTAATCTTAAATTAATCTTTATCCAATTATCTTTCATATAATATATGTCAATGGCTTGTCTTCCACCTAATTTTCTTCTGATTACTATTTTTGTAACCACCTAAAAACAATAGCTTCACGGCCGCCATCTTGGATTTTCAGCCAAATTTTCTCAATTTGCTAGTTTTGATGCATTTTGAAACCATGGACGAATTTTGTCTTCAAATTTTTCAGCCCACAAGTAATTCTGTGACAATTATCTTTCATATAATATAAGTTAATGCTTGTCTTCGACTTAGTTATAATTTTTGAATAAATGATCGAACCGTCTATGTAAACGAAACCCTGTGTTCGATGATGATATTTCGTCTAATGTACGGATTGATTTAAAGGAACCGATCAGTATTTTACATATACTACAACTCTCTTCAGCTACTACGAAAAAAAAAGAAATGAAAGTTACTCACTTTTGTCTGTCATACTAACTAAGTCACGCTTGGATTCACCAAACAAATTGCATACATTATAGGTCGTGGAAATTTGGATCCTGATTAAAAATCAAGTTAACCTGTTGCTGTCCATAAAATAAGAAAACTATTTCCAACACAGTTCATCAAAACACACATTTCTTGTATTTTCTTTCCGTTTGGCGATATAAGTTATAACATTCATAATTCTCCGCAAAGACGACGAAGTCCGCACGTAAGAAAAGACAGAAATAATAATAATGACAGGCCATATGATATAAGCAATCGGCGGGGTATGGGGCTAGGGATCACGAAATGCATCTCCTAGTAAAGAGCTTTTTTTTTACAAAATTTGGAATAAATTCCTCTAACAAGTAACCTTAATTTTACAGATTCTCGTAGTTCGTAGTTTGTAGAGACCGGTATTCTATAGGTTTTCCGTAATTATTTTTTTGTATGTGTCAGACTAGTTTGAACAACACACAAACGAAAACATGATAGGCTCGTGAGATGTTGTTTTGAGCAATCGCAGTAAAACAAAGAGCACGGATAATTGGATAGGACGGGATTCATTCAAAGTCAATGCCCGGAGTTAATGTTGGGACAGATACCTGAATTTTCCTGGCGATTTAAAGCAAAAATGGCACAATTTGGAAGGGCATCCACAATTATCACGAAGATTGTTGCAGAGGTGTGCTAGTAATTGTCTAGTAAACTATACCTGCGAACGACAATGCTCAAAGAGGCGTATTTGTCATAAAAAAGCGATGTTTAAAATTAGAATTAGGATGCCTGATTGTAATGTAACAGCGGAGTTGGAAACGCCCAATTTATGTCCCTTTATGATGAAATATTGCCACTCAGGAATATGACATCTAAATTGACTTGCATGAACTAATGGAACAACTAATGGATGATCATGAGCGTAGACACGTACATGGCGCAATTCTTCCGACTCTTTCTTATTGGAAGGACGTTTGCAGCAGCAGTTGAATTATTATCGGAGATCTCAGATATTAATTATTCTAATTACAACATACCATCTTTCGGGCCACAAATAAAATTTGAGCGCTACCATTCACAGGTATAGTTTACTAACCAATTACCAATGCAAAAATCTCGAAATGAAAAACAAATACTCAATGTGCGCAAAGGTAATTAATCCATATCATACCGTAACACTTGCACACTACTTAAATGTGTTGAAAGCTTGCATCTTGGTGTTATACATTATCAGACCTGGATGAAAATAGCTTTGAGACCATTTCTGACGGTAATTCAATCGGGCACACTCAAAGCAACCTACAGCTCCAACCGGGATATCTATATGTGACAATGGTGAAAGCAATAAATGGCGCCAAGCTCGTCGCTTCTCATGAAACAACAGGCATCAGAGTCGATCCAACCCCGCCAAAGGTACCACAACATTTTTCAAGTTTAAAGGAACCAATCCCACAAGTGTATTGTTTTTTTTAAGTGCCAACAATTTCCTCCTATGTTCTGTCAATTTTACCTGATTCTGTTGTCAGCTATTGCCGATGTTCATTAGTAACAATACCTTTTTTCACATATCACCTTCAATTAGTTCTATTTAAATCCAATTAATTGCTATATTACTGATATCGGTCAATACAACAAAATTATAACCCAACATAATGACCACCACAGACAACAATGCCGTTTATTAATTTTTACTTATTGAAGTGATCATGCATTCCTTCTTTGCATAAAGATACATAGTAACATAATTTTCGAATGAAAATTAGCTTCACCGATTTCGTTCACATTGCACCAATTGGCTCTCATTGATATCATATATTGACTTGATTGATTGATTTTGTTGCAGATGTTACACGTGCGGGCTGGGGTTGTGGATGGTGACCATGAAGAAATCCTAGATGGTTACGTTTACCAGAGTGATAGATTTGGCATCAAGGCGTCATGGCGAGGAGTCGATTCTCAAAGCAATATCATGACATACTGGGTTGCCGTCGGAACAGAACGTCGTAAGACAATTACAGCCTCCTTCCAATTAACACAGATGCATCATAATACATCATGATGCGTTTCATTTGTTATTGTATTTGGTTTGTGTTGCATATTAATGTAAAGTGATAACAAACATTGACAAAGGCGTCAATTTATAACAACATTACCTTATACACAGACTTGACTTTATATAGGGGCCCTGCAGTCATTACGATTTCTACTTCAGTGAAATAACCAACTCTGTGAAGATACAGCACACTCTTTCTGTATCACTCCTATGTAAACCAGGCCTGTGAAACTCCTATATTTAGCACGTACAAAACCAGGGAACTGCTGTTAGAGCGCCCGCGCAGTATGAGGATAGCATGGTTATGATAATGACTTAGGTAGACTAGTGAAAGTCCTACAGGATTGCTCTTGATTGCAACACATACGGAAAGTTATATCCAAAAAATCGCGATTTCATCATCTTAAAAACAGAAAAAAGAAAAGAGAAAACAATACTTATCAGAAAAACATAGCTTACTATCTTAGATTTAGATTTTATCTTCTATAATAGCGTCATTAAACATGTAAATGTTACAATTTGGACCACTCTTATCAAGCCATCATCAAGTCCACTAAAAAATGAACACTACCCTCAACATTGAGGGACAGACGGACCGAGGCCTCACCCAGACGGGGTGAGTTTCCTCTCCCATTATTAGGCGTATGAAAGTCGATGTTATGTTTCCCGTAACCCGCCCGCGTTATGATTTTCTGCCCGCGTTTGAGATGCTGAAATCCCTAAAAAGTTCATTATTTAGTATTTTAAAGAAAAATCAAGATTTCTTCTTGTGATCACATCTTGTGAATGTGATTTTAGTAGATTTTAAACCAAAGAACAGTTGCAAAATCATTTCTAAATATAGGGTGGTGGTTTGACACAATATTGTAGATATTAGAGCATGCCGAAGGTTGGTAAAATGACTGTTTCTTCAAAATTATGAATAATGAATAATGAAAAATGAAATAGTTGCCTCATTATGATTTGCCAAAAATGTTA
The DNA here is from genome assembly GCA_023653785.1 of Ophioderma brevispina. Taxonomy (NCBI): domain Eukaryota; kingdom Metazoa; phylum Echinodermata; class Ophiuroidea; order Amphilepidida; family Ophiodermatidae; genus Ophioderma; species Ophioderma brevispina. The sequence goes on from JAMKCH010000114.1 coordinate 48,487, forward strand.
CGGGAAACATAACATTGACTTTCATTGGCCTTATAGACTCCCTGTGTAAACCTGATTACCCCCGGTACATGTAACTTTATCAATAAGAAATGGAAACCCATGGTCATTGGGACGTTTGTCATTTCGTAAAGATAATTATAAAACTCATAATTATGTTAATTTAGATTTTACAGATATCAGGGAATTTCGAGCTACCGGACCAGACAAAGGCGGTTATATATCTGGATTAAAATTGAACTTAACCAATGATGATGGTTGTGCACAAGACTGTCGGCCAGTATACTTTGTATGTGTGAAAGCTCAGAACGGAGCAGGAGAATACAGTGAAACTATGTGCTCTTCACCAATCAAAGTCGTGGAAGCTGATAGAATAGGCAAGTTGTAATATTGTTACAAAATATGTGGACCGATATATTAACTTAAGCGCATCAGTTTTGAATATTCTCTAACGTGGAAATTCTAAATTTGCGCGTCTGGCTTTATTCAAAAGTATTAATAATAATCTTTAAGTATAAGTAGTAAATTTTAGACGGAGATTGTAGGGAATAGTACTTCTGTCTCATCATTATGCATTTTCAGCAATAAGCTTAAAAATTTGACCATGGAATGGAGGAAAGGGACCTGTTGGTACCTGCATTAATTAAACCTATTATGATTTACATGGTAGAGACACGTACCTTTTCATACATATATATTTAATACTTTAATCCTTTATGAATGAAAAAAAAATACTTCAAATATCGTTCGTATATAATTGGGGAATTAAATATTATGTTGAAGATAAGGCTTTCAATCATTACAAGCACATACTTTTGAATGTTTGCATCTATCCCTTAAAAACAATCACTATACCCTTTGCAAAGTTGCTAATTATAACTTTTTCCCTCTCCTATCAAGGTTACGTTACCGACGGACCACAAGAAACAGATCTTGAAAGTGAAGTAGCTTCCGAGGCAGATGTGGATGCACAGCTTGTAGCAAGCAGCATAACAATTACTTTCGCAGGGTTTGCGGTAAGCAAAACGACCGGTGTGAGAACTGAGAGTCCCCTGTAACTTACTGTATTTGCTTCACGAAAGCATATACGGACTATCCGAGACCGTATGAGAGCTATATGACACGCACTAGTGACAGCATCATAAATTCAAAACCATTAATGCTTTTAAACTTAATCTAAAACATGAGTTGATTTTTAAAAATTCAAGTTAGATATACTCTGATTAACGGAATTTAACTTATTACCTATTTGTTACAAATCTTTATCCTTTCAATTTCTAGCTGGCATGATCATTCGATAGTTGTAATACCCTCCCATCTTTCTCATTCGTCATTTCTTGACTGACTCACTATGTTTAATATGTTCCTTAATCTTGTTAAAATAATTATCAATGTCCTCGTCTTGTCTCGTCCTGTTTTGTTCTGCCTTGTCCTATCTTGTCCCGTCCTGTCTAGTAATCCAATATTAATTGTATATTCTGTATAGTATAAGGGGCCAATGCGCAAAGTCCTTCTGACTTATTATGTCCTCTCTTGCGTTTTCATTAAATGTCTTTGCTAAATTCTGTTCAAAAAGTCACTATTTATCTCTTTAAATTTTTGTCATTAATTTTATCATTATCTAATGCATTGACTGAATAAAAATGCTAATTAAACCTATTTGAATTTGAAATATCAACGCATGGTATTTTATTCAAAATCATGTAAATGTATCTAAATTGCGAGATTTGTACGCCGAGATGTTTGCAAAATGATCTGCTATAAACCACCCCTTATACAAGTCATAGCATCATTAAAAATGGCGAGCTAACGTTATTATTATTATTACTATTATTATTATTATCATCATAATCAGAGTGACTTGAATGGCATTCGAAGGTTTGAATGGGCAATTGGAACTACCCCTGGTGGTGAGGATGTTCAACCGTATGTGACAGATGGTATTGTATTAAGGAACAAATCTGTCGAGGTATCTTCTTCTGGTAAGAAAATTACTTTTTCCCATTAGGAAAACGTACAATTTTAAAGCCACGAAATAAAAAAATTATATTAACCCTTGTCTTACGAAGCGTTTTTTGTAACATGGGTTACCAAGGGGTTGGGGTTATTCAGCAACATAGGTTACCCAGCTACACATGGTCCCCCACCCCTTTTGATTTTGAGCTATGGCCCTCCTCTTTCCATTGATACCAAAATAGGTACCAGCGTACCTAGTATGGCGTCGCGAGTCGGCAAAATTATTCTCTTTGAATACAAATTAAAAAAAATAACCGTAATTTGACGGACCCCTTGACAGTAATTTCGAGCAGAAAAGGGCGGGGAACCGTGAATATACGGGAAAATGCCGGTACATTTTAAGATGTTTTATATATTAACGGACATTTGACTGTTATTCTATGGATTTTCTGTCAATTCACGCGCAATTGAGCGGCATTTCACGGCATTTTCGGCATTTATAACCAGAAAATTTGCTGCTGCAAAATTCCCCGTCATTTGAAAACACGGGCATTTTCCCATATATTCACGGTTTCCCCATACTTCTCTTCACGCAATTATATTACTGTTAATTACCCATTACGGGGTCCATAAATTACGGTTATTTTTTTATAGTGTAAGATATGTATGTTTCTCATTTGCAAAAATAATGTGAAGATGCCATTGTAAAGCTGGTACGTGGGAGTTTATACTACAAACTGATTTCGTAATTTCATGCATAATCATGCATTTTACAAATGTAATATCAAAGTAAATTGATTTTGAACTATGACAAAGGTGCATGCCCATTTGTTTGAAGGTATCTCAGGAGACGGTAAGGCCCAGGCACCAGTAGAGCTCACGCACGGTTTAACCTATTATTCAAGTGTCCGTGCTATAACCGGATCGGGAGATGTTCTTGAATCAACTTCTGATGGCGTGAGCATCGACCAGTCTCCACCACATATCATCCTACAAGAGTTTGGTCCACATGACTTCCTAAATGAATCGGTGAGTCTTTCAGAAGAAACTCTAAACCAAAAAACATGGTGTCTTAAATAAACTAGGCCTATGTTGAATCTAACGTATGAAAAACATTGCAAAATAAGTTCAAATATGGGCCAAGTTAACCAGAGAAAACAGAGGAACCAGAGTCGTTATTTGATTACGAATTCATTTGAGTTATTGATTAAATTACTTAGTACAGAAAATGTTTATTCAGTATTGCCAATGTTAACCAGTGTGACAGTGGGTGTGCCACGCAAGACTCTCTAGAAACACAGGTAATACGTAGTTTTGCTTTGCGGAAGACACAGGGTAATTTTATTTGGAATACGTACATTCTAGGGATTCACACCAGTAAATAACGTGAGAAACCGGTAAGTCCAGCCCCCACTGCAAATGAGGTGTTTTTTTTTTTTGGTGACCCTCGCCTAAGTATACCCTTAAAACTGAGAGAAATGGCGAGATCTGGGTTGCAAATCATGGTTGCTATCAATATTAAGTATAAAATCTGTAGGAATATCAAAAAAAGGTTGTCATTGATATGTTATTTTGATCCGACAAACCAATTTTAACCGTATTCTTACAGGGAACACCTGACTGAAAAAGTGCTGTGACCTCCAGGATCCACAGTGCATGCTAGTCTTGGCAGTCCAGTCGCTTGAAAATTTTGGGGATAACTACCCTAATTTCATGATTGATTGGGTAGGAGATATGATGATCTTCAAGCAGAATGTTAGCTTTAAGGTCTGAGATGTTCCATTGAGGAGAAAATGACGTTTTCATCTCGCCCATTTTGTACAGGAACGAATGGGAGCAGCATTTAGTGGTGTGAAACCTATATGAGCTGTGTATAGCAGACAGCGAAAATAGTTCGTGACCTCCACCTGACTTCGGTAAGTCAAAAAAAAAAAAAAAAAAAAAATGCCAATGTTAACCAGTGTGACAGTGGGTGTGCCACGCAAGACTCTCTAGAAACACAGGTAATACGTAGTTTTGCTTTGCGGAAGACACAGGGTAATTTTATTTGGAATACGTACATTCTAGGCACCATTATCATCAATGGAAAACTACTAATTACGCTAATGATGTCACTACTATTTTGCAACTCGATCTGACCCAGATTTGGAATGGAAAAAAAATCAATATTTATTTGCATCAGTTGCTTACTCTGTGGCGTTTTGTTGTATAGAATAGAAACCAGTTCCATCCAGAAGAACCGCGCGGAACCGGAAGCTACTGGTGTTTGAGTTTGAAGGTGCACCTAACATAATTTAGAGAATTTTATTTAAAAAATATATTTTCCTTATTGCCACAGGTATCAGACACAGTGGGGACAATATACCAGGAAGATAGCACTTCGATTACAGCATCCTGGAACGTGGAAGAGACGGAGAGTTCTGTTGATGGAGTCTACTATAGCATCGGGAGTTATCCGTATGGCAACGATGTTGCCAGTGTAGTACAGAATTCTGCCAATAATATTCCTTTCGGAGTTGTGGGACCAAATTTAATAGGTATCGATTCTACATTTTCTCATAAAGTAAATCTATGTAGATTACGGAAATCAGACAATTGTTTTTGTCATACCTATTACCATCGCTTATTTATTTATAATTGTTTAAAAGTATTAAGGACGTCATAAAATACATATTTCGTGTTTCAACAGGCATGCCGAATTTGCTATATATTCAAGCCGTAAATTCAGTAGGATTGAAGCGGGATTTGGTTTCATCTAGCCTTGTGGTAGATACGACTGCGCCAATAGCAGGAAAGGTAATTGATATCTAAAACAATCCGATTTGCAATTTTCCAAACATCAGAGATACAATCAAACAGGCTTTCTGTAGTACATACATTTAGTGTATCTTCTGCTTAGAGTATCCTAGTTTTCTATGGAAGTACACAGAATACGTACATTATCAATGTATTGTAAGTCGTCGCTGTTCTGACATACCGACACATGAAGACAAAAGGCTGTATGAGAAAAATCAGTGATAAATTTTGGCAATATGTATTTTTTTATGCAATTGAGTAGGTGTTTTTCATTTATAATCATAATTGTAAGATTACTTAAAGCGTAATGCCAGGCTAATATAATCTATGCTGCAACACTTTATAAATACATTTTTTTAAATGAATGTCTTTCAGTTAGAAAAATGACACTATATTATTAATAACAAAGTAAAACGTTTATAATATCTTCCGCATGATTGCAGCCATTTTGATCGGCCCACGTGAAAAATTTAAATCATGATGGGTTGTAGTACATAGTGTGTCTTGAAAGAAGTAGCGAATGAATGAAACAACCAAACCTTTTCAGTAATATCCTATTCAAGAATTTGTCCCAGTTTTGTAATCGATCGATAGTGATTTTCTACTGGACACACTATAAAATCCGATTTAATGATCAGGAGTTCCCTAGACATTGCACAGACACCTGTGTTGATCTATTGACTTCTCAAGTCATACCACGTCACCAATGCCGAGCAACGTCACTAATGCCGAACATGGCGACCTCCATAGACAACATTTGTTAGTTAATTCTGCTAATAATGCAATCTTATTGCAGTAGATATTCTTTCTTTTCAGACCGCAAAGACATCTTTTAAAACATATTTAAATTAAAAATTAGACAGTTAGTACACTTTATTGTCTGGACATTCGCTGCACGAATTGATTATGGTCAAAATTATGTGTTGGTATGTCTAAACATCAGCCTCACTAAAATTCAAAATGCTTTTGTCACATGATATCATATGTCATATGAAACCGAGGTGTTGAACTCAAAATGAGTTGTTTGTGTTCAGACATACCGACACATAATGTACTCTGATGTGTCAGCATGTCTGAACACAGCTAAAATTAACCATATTTTCTCTGGAAATCACGGATGAAATATGACAAAATATTTTCATTTAAAAAAATGCAAGGTTTGTATGTGCAAAGAAAGAGAGGGTGGTTCAAAAAGTAAGAAATTAAATTTAACCAATTTGTCAGAAATCTCTCATGTGTCAGTATGTCAGAACAGCGACGAATTCCTATTACAAAAGAAATCAGAATTATCACGTAATAGTATTGTTAAAGATATTATTTTACAAATTTCAACATGTCACAAGGTTTGGTGTTCCACATTTCTGCACGTGAGAGGCGTTTTGCGGTGCCATTGGTCGGGTTTTATAGATCCTGAGGGCGGTATAGACTACTTTCAATTGCTTCTTGGTAACCAGGAAAACAGCGACGACGTCTTCAAATCCGAACTTCTCTCAATCTATAAGGAAAACTTTGAGCTACAAGGTAATTGCCTTTCAGAAAAATACCAAAACATCGTCAAATGATAATGCATAGAAGAGACAAGTAAATTCTATGAACACATTATCGGACAGACAGACAGACAGGCAGAGACAGACAGACAAGTTAGCGAGGGTATACTTGTTTGACTTTTCTTTTGTTAAAATTAAGCACACAAGTAGTAAATTTAGACGCACAAGCCATGAAGTAATAAATCAAAATATAAGAAACGGACTCACACAAGTATGTAATTGTCAGTTTTGACAGATGTGTTTAGTAATAGATACCTCCAATGACATACTATTCAGTAGTTTAAAATAATAACCTTGTTTGAATGCCCATTATAGCACTGATAGCCGAGAACTATTTCATTCATGTCATGCGTGGCAAACAGGCACTACTTTCATATAGCAGTGTATGACAGATATCACTACCCAATAGTGAGTCGGTCTTATAATTAGACAGACGTTCTATTTAAAAGGGCAGTCATGATAAACTGTAGCTGGTGGCATGTAAACTACCAAGTGTATTTCACGTTTAAGGTGGTTATAATTAACACCTGGCCAGAGTGGTCAGTCAATGGTTTTACTAATGCATGTTTTTTTGACATCTGAATCACTGTTATAAGTAAAAGCATTTACAATGTAATGTGAAACTTACAAGTTGTTGTATAAAAAAAACATTTTTGGGATTTTCTTTCACAACATTTGTGGCACTTGTTATTTGTTTAGTATTAGTGTCACTTTTAAATATTGATATTATTTCACTTAAAACTTAGTTATGAATTCACACCCTGCAACACCACGATAAATATTACGTAACAATGCATGTTAACCCGATTGGACGGCGGATTCGAGCATACTCAAAACCTATCATAATTGATGATACCGCCTCCTACTACTGGAGTCGTGGTAAGAACTACAAGCTGGCTATTTGTTGAATGCACCACAAACCAACTGCACAATGAAAAAGAATCAGTCGACTACTGCTTGAATCAAAGACGTATGTTCATTTCCTGTGTATAGGCCGATATAGTCTGTGGGACATGTCCCTTTATGCTGTTTTTTGTGTCTCCATCGGGGGGCTAGTGGGAAACCAAGTGTAAATTCTATAAATTTTAAAAGCATATAATCGTCTGTTCCACAAATAAAACTGGCCACATTTTTCTTAAAAAGAATAAAATGTCACTCAATTTCTTTCCCACAATATCAAGTGACTAGTGGATGCACATAGACTTCATCAAAATGGATTAAGATTTCAATCCCGGCCCGTATGCTGTTAGAAAAACACTTCAGATTCCCTTCCATCTGGGATGCATGACCATTGTTATATTGGCTCGCGCAGCGAATAGATTTCAGCTTTTACCAGCTCTCCAATTTAAGTGGATTACTTTTTCAGGACAAAATCTTCACCTCATTCACAAATCCTATTGATCTTCTATAGTGCGGTGTTCATTACTTTGGCCAGGTTTTTCATCATTTATTCGAAAAGGAAGGAAACATGCACAAACGTGAGAGAATGTTGCTGGTCAGCTTGACCCTAACACCTTGTGTGCAGAACCAAAATCCGTCTCTTATTGCTTATACTTCATTTCTATTCATTTACCGCCTTTTCAGAAGAAAATTTAGTGTCAACGACCTATATTATAATGTTTGGTAGTTATTGTTGAAAGAGAACGGGTATTTGTCACTCAACCCGAATCGTGGGAGGTGGTACACCTGGCTATAACAAAGGCCCCACATACCGGGCCCATTGTATATCTTTAGCTCATGGTTTGTCTGAAAGTCTATACATCTCCATTGGTCTCTGATATTGGGGGAAATAAATTGAGGGTGACTTTGATTATTTTTAAGAAAATTGTTGGTGCCTTTTTGATGTGCTGGAACAGACAGTTATATGATTGTAATAATGTAATTATGATTTACACTTGGTGTTCCCTTTTAAGGCCCCCCCCCCCCCTCGATGGGGACACAGAATTGTTATACAGTTTGGTATTTGGTCCACGCCCCTTAGTCTAATACGCCACCAGTCTGCCGGTTGCTAGGACCACTACTGAGGCACTACAAAAATCCTTTTTGAATTAACCGCGACCACTTCATCAAAAAGCTGGGTATAGATTCAGCTTGTTATTTTTCATGTTTATAAAAAATGCTAAATATTACAATATAATTTAATAAATTTTAACATTATAATATGGTTTTATACTTTTATAGCATCATACTAATTTTAAATTTTAGATTTTGGCAAAAAAGTAGCAAATAATATTGGTAAACCGTTATCTCTTTGTAGGTGTAACAAAAACGTGTGTTAATGTTATATGGTTTCATATTTGTTCTAAACTTGGTAAAATATGAACATTAGACTTGTGTAAAGTATGGGATTGTAAGACTAAATATACACGGTGTTATTCAAATATATAATACCATTTCTAGGTGCTGAGTGTATCGCCTTCTTAGAATATCAATATTGAAAAACTACAAAATGATTTATTTTTTTACAATATTATGATACATAGTTTGTTCCTAAATAAGAATAAGAATTTATTCCTGATATAAAATGCCATAAACAAGCATTTTTGCAACATCTGCGCATTTTCTACCCTTATACATAAGAGGTTTTCCCGTGCATCTTCTGCGGGCAGCACAAGCTAGCACATCGAATCGAACCCTGGAATTGCATTTCACCTGTTCCCTAAGCCTCGGACAATGGCTACAGAATGTAGATTAAACAAAACCTCACGTGTTCTCTCTTTCAAGCAATTGAGCCACTCACGCTTGTGTTTAATGCTTTAAACAATGGTAGGCGTTTCCTTTAGAAGTCCAAAGTATGCAAATAAGGTATTGCAATTGAATCCGTCATGCTTGTATGATGTTGTAAAGTAGCGCAGGACGGAATCAATGACAATACCTCATTTGTATACTTGGGACATCTATATGAAACGTCTAACCAAAGAGGGGTATATAACAGCTCTAAATTCTCCTGTGCCATATTGCATAGTAACGGGAAAATATGTAACAAAACTGTTTGAAAGTGTAGTTTTTGCTGTACATTTAGATATACTTCATACATATCACTAGCTATCTCCATGGGGAATTTCAAACTGTAAGATGTTCGATAAGTCACTCAAATCGACAATTTCAATAACTTTTCTCAGGTCCAATTCCATAAAATGGAAGGTCTTCAAAATTTAGTGACTTTGTATTTTTTTTCTTGATCAATTTTGATTTTTTTTTTTCATATTCAGCAAAGTGTGCGAATTGAGCATTTCAATAAAGGAACAGATGTGGATTTTACCACTGAAATATAGCCACAATAAAACTTCCAAAATATGTCACATTAAAGTTAACAAATGAACTAACGTATACGGGTTGTGTCATGTTATGCAACATGATCAATTTTTCTCTAAACAACAAGACGCTTTATGGTAGCAACTGGAAGACTGATTAAATCCATAAAGGCGTACTAAAATACACGAACTTTTGTTTATTTCACTTGATATTTTGACAGAATGTCTAGACCTTGATGTAGTATGTCTGGAGTCTGTGTCGACTCTACCTGTGGCTTGGGAGCCGTTTACTGATCCTGAAACAGCCATCACGAAGTAAGCAATTACACAAAGACATTCTAGATGAAGAACTTGCAAAAACATCATGACAGTGTAGATATTTCAAATTATTTTTGTTTTGTTTGTTTTATTTTAATTATTATTATTTAACAAAATTATCTTGAGTTAAAAGGTGTAAAGGTGCTTAGTAAACATACAATCGAACTGAGATTGATTCTCTTGTTGATAGATACGAGGTTGCTGTTGGAACCACACCATTTGGAACTCAGGTTAAATCATACTTTTGATGTCAAGGATGCAACGAAGACAGTGATCAGTAACGTTGATCTATCTTATCACGAACAGGTAACTTATAAAACACTTTGGAAGGGATAAAGCATTATACTCAATACGATTTGAAAATCGATGTTCCATATGGTTTGAACTAATTGAAATATTCTTCGATCAGTTGTAGTTTGTAATTTGCATTATAATTTGTTCAAATCCAGATTTTTTGTTCATGTTTGTTTTGTTGTTTTTTTTCCGTTTGTTTGTTTTGTTGTTATTATTTTTTCCCGTAATTTCATTGTTATTGTCGGCTAATATTTATATAAAATACCTCATTGTTTTATGATGACATATTGCCGTTACCTCATCGTACTGTAAATACGTGAAAGGTGCATTTTCAGCTTTGCGATAGTACATGTAAAGTGCTAGTAGAATCTCCTTGAAGTAAACGAAAACAAAAAGCAAAAACAAAAAATATGTCTATTGCAATATTTACCATAAGTCACGCGCAGAGTACATTTAATGGGGCATAATTGATACTGTCTTACTTATTCACATTTTACATTTTAGTTTCAAATATGCCTTTAATCATTAGCTCTTATTATTGTTGTCTTACAGGTATTCGTTAGTGTTCGTGGTTACAATGAAGCTGGTCTTTTTAGTACTGCATCGTCAAATGGTGTGTACATCAGTCGACAAAGCATTGGATTATCCCCACTGCGACCACAGGAAGTGAGGGATGGACCAATGAAAACAGACCGGTAAATCCTTGTTATATTTGGCATGATTATTTTGTTCATCGTGTTCTACAAATCCGCGAAGTTTCAAAATGTGACGTCATTTGATTGAGTTTTAGTTATAATGTTTTTGTCTTTTTCCCACATATGACATGTCTGTGTTTCACATTCTGTGATATTTCAATCGCTATTCATTTACACGTGTTTTTATTGCGTTTTTCACCAATCTTTAACGACTTCACATTTCATATTTTGTTCCTTACAAAAAAACATTTCTTTCAACATTTTAGTGATGTAATTGACCACTGTACTTAGCCGTATGCTGAGTTATCCGGGGGAGGGGGAATCAGCCTATTTTTACTTATCATTGGTTTCCGCAGCACTCTGCCCGTACCCGAGGTTCTCCGGGCCTGGGCGTCGTATTCACAATATGTATTATTTTCGTTCTCACATTCAATTTTAATCTTTTTCTAATTTAACACCGAGAATAATGATCGAACCACACAACAACAAATGAGTTCAAATGCAAGATTTCATGTTATTACAGCGATTTCCAGACATCTCTTGGACAAATTGATGCTACGTGGGACTTTTCAGGTGATCCCTGCCCTATACTACAATTCGAATGGGCAATTCGCCGTATAGATGGGACAGAAATGCAAGAGTTCACCAATGTCGGAGGTAAAACTAGTTTCTTGGTATTTAATACAGTTGTACTTGAATATATGGCGTTTAGATAATGCAAAATACATATCATGATTCCTGTTGAAAACAAAACATTAAAGATGACATTGTAACTTCCTTTTGTTACATTTGAACAACGATCATTTTAACAAAAAAAAATAATTCAAATTAATTTGTTAGCTCTGCATCTGTCATCACACGTATGAAAGTTTTGATAGTTGTTTGAATCTGAAAAATGTATTTCCTCTAACGTTGTCATAGATCAAACCTACGGTACCAACAGTGAACTACATATGTCTGACGGGGAAACATATTACATTCTGGTTCGAGGAACTAATGCACTTGGAATAACAACTACCGTTAGATCTGACGGAATAACAATAAAAAGGGACCCCTTGATACCCGGTAACGTTTATGATGGGCCTTTCTTTGGAAATGACCTCAATTTTCAGCCGGAGGTTGATGTAATTCATGCATCTTGGACAGGTTTTGGTAAAGAAAACAGCGAACAGTATTTTGATCACACAGGTATATATCAGTCTCTTCTATTTATTTATGGTTAATGGTTCAAATGAATGGTGAAAAAATACATACTACGTTTACATCCTATGTTAGTTTGTTGCTTGCCAATCGAATCGTGCCGACGCATAATATTTTTTTGCGTTGTAGCATTAAACAATTAGCAAGATGCCAATCACCAAATACATTAATTATACACTCAGCGTCTTTCTGTAGCTCTCTTTTTTTATCTCTATGTTTCTGTGTGACTATCCCTGTTCTCGCTTTCTTTCATTTACTCTCTCTTACTCTATTCCCCATCAAGTAGAAGGGGAAGATGAGGGGTGATTTACGCAAAAGTTGTCTCGGCCAGACAAATATTTTTGATCAATAACTGCCGTATAGAGCAACATTTGAACAATATTCCATGATCAATATCTTTCAACGCCTTCACATCATAATACGGAAAGGGGTCAGTGAAAAGAGGAATTAGATCGTGTATCGCATAATGCGTGTGTGAACACATGACGTGCACGGGTAGCATTCAGATGCAGAATACGCAAAAGGGCATCAACGTTTGAAGGCAAGAAAAGCATTGTTCAAGTAGAACTAAGAATTACTACTTGAAACATAGGCGTTGCTCGCATAGGCGTTGCTCGTTAAACGACGACTAATCGTCATTAATATTGTGTTTTAGTAAAGGGACACCCAGTCTGGCACTTTTTTGAAAGGGATACATTTCCCTCAATTTAACATTCATACAATCACACAAAATACAACCCACTAGGCGAAAGGATAAATACCTAAAAGGTGAAGGTATAAAAAGGGCTCTAAAAGGGTCAAATTATAGCACACTCATCTTAAACATAAGCAATTGATCATCCTTTATCATTTTTATCCAATATACACACAATTCATGTAGGAAATGACGAAGTCTCGCGATCAGCGTCATCTGAGCAGACAGTAGATTATTATGAAGTCGCTGTAGGCACCGATCGTCGCTACCCAAAAACCCGAGACAACGTTGTGCCTTTCACAAATGTGGGCACCAATACAAGCGTTTCATTTTACAGTCTGGTTTTGCAACCGGTGGTATCTGTCTACTACGTTACGGTACGAGCGCATAGTGTCAGCTTTGCGACAAGCGAAACGTCATCGAACGGGATTACGGTTGGCGTAAACAGTGACGTATATGGTATGTCCGTTGTATGTTAACAAATTAACAAAAACTAATCAATAATTAGAATAAAAATAAATGAATATTTCTCCCACTACATTTGTGCGACCTTTTAATAGTCTTGTAGGGGTCATATTAATGCAGATTATCATTTTGAGGAAAAATGCAGATTGCTGCACAAACGCTCGATACATATACAATACAATTTCATGAATAAGCTTACATTTTCACATTTTCAAATGTGACTGGCACTTTGTACCAGAGAGAAAAGCATCTTTTATTTACCTCTTTTATTTAACATTACTTAAAACGGGGGTAAAAGATGAAACGTTACCCCCCCCCCCCCCCCCCCATTACGATTTTACAAGACTATGATTTTGAAGACACACCATAATAGCACATATATTTACTTTTAAAAGATGATATTAGATCATGGCATATATCATACCATATTTTTTATTTTCATGACAATCAAATAATACAATTAATTTGCATATGATTTTCATCGCGTAACAGTGACTACTGAATCAATGACTACTGTAAAACTGAGACAAGCATACCTTACAAAGATTGGAAGCAAAGCTGCGAAACATTCATAATCGTTCAACCCTATCGATTTCAGGTCTGTTCCAACTTATGATTGTCCTAGTGAGGGACATAATGGGATCTTACTGAAATCACTTCCACAAATATGAAACAATTTAGTGGCTTACATTCTATAAAAACAGTGGGCAAACGTTACAGGAGATTCCTGCCACGGAAAATCAAATATCTGCAAGAATTTACCGTGTATGTAGCATGTTTTTTGCTGGCAATAACTTCAGCATCATTGGTTATCTGTGGCAGCCAAGGATGCTGACATTACTGCCAGCATTTTATCAAACTTGAAAAGCATGCAGTCATCAGCTCACAAACCATTGCTATTGTATTATGTGCTTTGACAGGGTTTCCTTTATCATATTACCAGCCTGAAGTCAGTGGCGTAACCAGTTTTTTTTTTCGGGGGGGGGGCAGAGGGGGGGGCACATATATTTTCAATTTTTTTTTTTTTTTTTTTTTTAGATTCCCCACAGGGGGGCAGCTCCCCCCCCCCCGGGTACGCCACTGCCTGAAGTACAATGTGTTAAGCCCGGTCTGAATGCTTTTGCATGGTCTCAATAAACATGCTTGAAATTCTGGAAATCTATGTTATTAATAGATTAATTTTCATAAAAACAACCCAAATCATAAAGTGTCTCCTAATCAAATTCCATTCTGTTATAGGCTTTCCTGTTTGCGAACATTTGTTCACAATTTTTCAATTCTTGTGAAATCATAACATGAAACCTATATTTTAATCATCCCATCATTAGATTTTGATCATGTCCAAATTAGCCATAAATATACATTGATATTTGACCAAATTCTTCCTATATTTCTAAAGTCCCTTAACTGCTTTAAAATGCACTTCTCAAAAAATCACGGAGCAGACCCTTATCTTGGTAAGGGGGAAATTGCTCCTATATCTAACAAGAAAAATACGGTCTTCCTTCACTTTTTGAGGTGGTAGTCAATTCCTCTAGGGAGGGAGATAATTATACAAACGCGAGACATTTCGGACGCTTTTCACGGCTTATACGTACGAAAAAGTCATTGAATACTAACACGAACTAGTACACATTTCAAAATAGTCTCATCAAACTGAACATTGATGTCATTAAATATATATGACCATTTGCTTTAATTGGATCAGTCGAGGGAATCTTAAAATTGACAGTACTACTAAGGGAAGAGCCTGCAAAACAAAACAATCCGGCATTGACTATTTGCTTCAGAAAAATCTCGTCGGTTATTTACTTGTCACGATTGGTTCAGTGAGTTTTTATGTGTGTGGTAATTATGACATATGCATGGGTTGGCTGAAGTACTGATTCGTTCAAAATGTATTCCCCGTTTTTCAGACATTTGGATTTGAAAGTTTAGTTTTTTTTTTTTTTTTTTAAAATCTGTAAAAATTTAAAGGAATTTGAGTGTATGATGAGAAAAATAGACCATTGTTCGTAAAAGCTGGTGAAATTGAGATACCACGATTTGTAAATTATTTGGCACGGTGGGGGGGGGATCGATGTTCGGTGGACGGACTTCGAATCCACATTGAAAATGAGGTTATTAATAGGAAATGATATAGTTTTGATGGTTACTCTTCCAGAGAATAAAACTGTGAGGCACGCGCAAAGTGTAAGTAAAATCGAACAATGAAGTTAACACTCTTATTGCTCTACGAAACCAGTGCCGCGTCTAGGCAGGCGCGGATCCAGTGGAGGGGGCGCGCGCCTCCCTGTATTCCTGCGTGCAAAAATTCCCATTTTGAGCTATTTTGGACCAGTTACAGCCTTTAAGCCAACCGGGTAATTTTGACGTTTTTTCAATCCGGAATCCGCCTGTAAGGTAACCCAAAAATATTGCGAATCTCAATTGGGCATTAATAGTACTTCCCAAAAGGCATCCTAATCCAGACAAGTTCCATACCAATCTCGTTTTGGGTTACCGGGCAGTCATACAGGACCACGCACGCGCACAGACACACGTGTAGACGCCCTTTCCGATCGTACGTCAACGCTAAATAGCACACACATAACACATAGCAGACTTTCATCAAACTAAAGCAATATCCACCACATTTGACCTACTTCTATTGGTGAAGTATCAAGTACAACCTTTTTTGCCTAAGTATCTAAAGGTATTGAAAAAGTTTCAAGTGCTGCTAAAAGATTCAAGGGAACATTTTAAAAAACTATAAGGGCAAAGCTAATTAAAAACCTAATGATAAAAAATAAAACAAACTTACAAAGCAGTGAGCTGCTTTTTATCTTATATTGTAATGAAATATGTGAACCACAAGCAATACAGGTGTTTGTTTTTCCTGTCTCCTTTGCAGATGAAGAAAGGCTTAGAGTTAGTGACAACTTAACGACTTCGTTGTATTTATTTGCCAATCGACAAATTTGGATACGTACAAGAAAAAGAAAATACCGGATTGAAATTGCAACATTGTGAAAACATACTTCATTGCGGTTATCGGTATTGTATTTGAACAACTTGTTTAATAGTGATTAGATTAATTAAATGAACAACTCACTTAGTTTGCAATTTTGCTCGCTTTAATTTATCTGGGGGGATTTTTGCACATCTGATGAAAATACGCAACAGTCTAAAACGACATTTGTATGTTCTTGATTTATACAGGTTTTGCGAGGGCCGGGGAATGCAATTCAACAAGTACCCTTTCACAGTTGATAATACTTGCCGACAGCTGTCAGATCAGAACCGGGCCTTTCTTCAATAGTAAAGGATATTTGAAAATACATAACTAATGCCTGATGGGGTCTGGGCAAATTTGTGGATATGCACTTGATTCTGTTCACTGTTTAGATTCTGGCAAGAGCCAAAGGTCATTGAACCTTTACCATTTTAACCCACTCTGTGCATATCGAAGATGGCCGTGCCAATCAGTTGCGGACAAAAAAATTCTGACAGCCTTTACTGGGATGGTTTGTCAAATCCAAAATGGCATTTGTACAGCCAATTTTGGCAATCTATTCCGCTATTTGTGGCCCACTTATCAGACGCTTCCGACAAGAGAGGCATCCGTGATGGTCCTTTCATTTGAATTTTGTAGTGAGCGTTTTAAATGTGAGCGAAACAGGCATTAATCGGCTACTCTGTTTAGTGTTAGCCTTAATCTGTTATAAGTTGAGTTAGTGGTTGTGTTTAGCCTAAACAGAGTGAGTGCTGAAGGACTACTGCATGGCAATGCTTTGCATTGACAAATTTTGGGGGTGGCATCGGGTTGCCACATTATGGTAAACTTGGCAATTTTCATGTTTCAATCGTGTTCGTGTTATCATTTCACAAGAATTGAACAATATTAACACTTATATAGTAAGATCGAATTTACGTAAGAAAAGGAATATAATTTGGAGACTTTTTTGTAAATTTTGACTTATGTCTATGAACATGCAGCTATTATGATGTAGTCAGGACCCACGACGTAAATATAACAAGACCCGAATATTCTCCCCAAAACAGCGTAACCAACAATCAATGTGTGCCCAAAAGTATTATAATGAGATACGCACTTCATTATCATAGTTTTGGGCACACATTATTTGGTTTACGCAGCAGTCGCGTATTTGGACAATCTTTACTGCTATTTATTGAAACAACGCGTTAATTTTACGTTCGTCCACACTTTAGCGAGTGAAGACAACAACAACCGATGGCCACATGGCTATTCACTCTGTGGCTCAAAATCTCCTTTTCCTTAACAAAAATTAACAGGGTCATCAGGAGACTTTTTGGCATTAGGAATGCAGGAATCTTTTAGATGCCCATAGTTTCTTCCACTCGATTGATTTTCGCATAATTATTGCGAAAAATCGGTTCGATCGGGACAGTGGAACACTGGGGAAATGCAACATTGATAACATAAGGCGCGAGACGCACAGATTTGTAGGTGCGTGTGCTTGTGCAGCAACAGGGACAGCGGGCAGCTGGTTGCGCAACAACAAGGATGGCACGCGAGATGTGAGAGAAATCGGTTACGCTGCTGGCCTATTCAATAACACGCGCGATTCCCCTCTTGGTTTATTATTCCAGCTCTGTGAGTCAGACCCATTATGATTTGATGTGAGCTGTACGTAATTAAGAACGAGTAAATCCTTGTAGTCACGAATTGAATCACAACGCGGGCAAAATTGCCCAAAATGTAATAGGATAAATCACTGTAAGCCGAGGCAGATATGATTCAGTAGGTCGATGGATCACAGTTTTGCTTCTGATCTGTTTAGGTATTATTTTTCTCAGGACAGAACAACGTTGTAGATTCCATTGACTGACCTTGTGCATTGGGAGTTCACTACATTTGCACACTCTCTAAACTAATTTGATTTATTCGTGATTTTGATTTGGTATGTATATGTGCACATTGATTGATTTGTTTCAAAGAAAGTCGATAGACAATTAATTGTTTATGTTTTCCTATCTTAGCCGTTAGACTACACAAGTAAGCAAGAAGAACTTCAAGTCTGGTGGAATGGGTTTGAGGATCCGGAAAGTGGAATAAAAGATTATTATATTCGCCTGCTTTCTTTACAACGTTGTGAAAGGGATGACACGATTGACCTTGATGTCGTAGTTGATTGGCTTGAATTAGAAGGAAATCTGACTTATCATAGATTTGTTGATGTTTACTTGGAAGTATGTATGCATACCTTCAGTTTTAGTTTATGCAGTAAATGTTAATGAACTGATATTTATCGACCGTGGAGCGATTGTGTGCGTGCTGTGTTAATTGTCCGGATCCAGATATTTAATACTAAAAGAAAATGCTCCAGTTTTATAATGAAAAGATAGTTGGATTATTACTTTGGGGTTTCTTAAATTTGGAAAAAGGCATAAAAATTCTGGCTTTGTAAAAAAATGAGAGCGCTGTTCAATCAAAATCTCTAAATGTTCCTTTAACAAGCCAAGAACCTCGAAATTCTTGTTAATCATGCCAAAGTTTGGTTTTACTCTCCGTAGAAGGAAAAGCCGTACTTCGTTGAACTTCGGGCAACCAACAATGCAGGTGGTAGTACCGAGGTTAGATCCTCTCCTATATTGCTAGACCTTTCTGAACCAATTGCAGGGAATGTTATAGATGGTCTCGATTTTATGCATGACGAAGCATTCCATGGGGATACAACTCAAATATCAGGTAATCATTTATGGTACTATCGATTCTTATAAGCGACAATTTAAAATTATTCTCCTTCAATCCTAGTCTACCTGAGCATTTTTTGTAACAACACATCCGAAGGCATTATAAGAAACCACATGATATCATGACATAAAACAAACATTGACTGCCTATATTCAGTATACAAATATTGAATATCATGAGGTCAAATTCCTTTTCACGAGGCAAAGCTGACTGCAATGGAAGAGTCAAAATTTAACAGAATGACATATTTTTACTATTGCTCAAATATAGGCAAACAATATTTGTTCTATATCATGATATCACCTGGTTTCACATGGATATCACCATAGTATGGTTTCGAGATCAACGACGGCCTATAGTTTCAACCGCGTCCCGAATAAGAAGCAGCCAATATTCGTTTTATATACCGAATATGTAGATTTTGTCATCTGATTGGTTAAAAGAACATTCTAAGTCAGGATTTAAACATGGGCCTCATATGTATAAGCTATGGTTGAAGTAACAGCAATTTGGTATTAGTTCTCCAGGGTCCAACACTCGTAAAGAATTAACAAAATATATAGATATACTAGTGCGTACAATATGTTAAAGCTAATTATCCATTGCATTGCTGCTGAATTCTCATTAAATATAAAATTTAGTAAATTACGTTTATTGTTAGACATATTCAGGGGTACTGAAATATTTGAGTTAGTTTCCTAAAGATAACCATGATAAAATGTGGAAATGGAATCAATAAGACAACTACAAGTAATTCGATTTATTTCTGACACATTTGCAAATAAACTAATTACCAATTGTGTTATATAAAAGAGTCACTTTCCTTCATCTTTTCATTATTAATTGTGTTGTTAATTATTCATTGTTTCGGAAAAAGCTCTCGATGTGTATGACGGATAATAACTTCGTTTTAGTACATTCGTCAAGATAACGCGCACTTGAGCATGATTCTGTGTTCTTGCGCTGCAACGCGAGACCAAAGAACACAGAATCATGCCCATGTAAAATATCTTGACGAATACACTGAACTCAGATCCTTATCATAATAAATCTCCTGACCTTTTCTAATACTCGCATCTTTTTTTTTCAGGTTCATTTCTGCACTTGGCAAATCCACGTGGTCCATCTTGTCCACAGCAAGTGAATGATTTTAGTGAAAGTACCAAATGGACAGCCATTGACATGATAGGTCTTGGGAATATGGATGGAACACCTTGGGATATATGGTATTTGCCAGAACAAGTGAGTGACTTTATAACATTAATATCTAAGTGTATAAGGCCCTCTGCATTCCCATCGGTGAATACGAGGGAGGTCCCCCCCAAAAAAACGCTTTACCGGCGAAATGTTTGACCAAAACCCCGGGTATTTCAACACGACTGCATAACAGGGTAACAAATGAAAATAAGTTGTACCGACTCAAAATGATGGTCCCTAATCCGATTTTTTAAGTTGCGACCAAAATGTTTTGCCTTTTTTTCAATATTCAATTTATCTCGCTTACCTAGTGCCGTACAATTACCATTTTCTTAGTCATATTTTGCTATGAATTCTGCATAACTGGAATTCCCGTTTCATACTTCACAGATATTGGCATTGGGAGAAGAGCTAGAGGTCACACTCGAAAGAGATGTGAGGAAACCACGGGTTCTCTCTGGAGCACTGGCTAGGGAGGCGAACTTACTACGTGGTGGAAAATATGAGGTTAATACAATTTTATTGCAATTGGTGTAACATTCCTAAAATGTATATTATTAACCCAAGAAAATAGTAACTGAACTTTAGTAGTGGATTTTGTTAGCCGGTGTCCTTGTATACCTATTACAATTTAAAGTATCTTAAATTTCAGTAGTACTCGCTCCCCCTCTCTCTGTTTAATGTTTAAGTAATTTCTTTTAAGATCCAATTGCTTTAGAACTCACAGGCTAAAACTATGACTAATTGTGTAAACGTTTAATACCCCCAAATTCCAAATAGCCCCCAAAACCAAGAAATATATTTTTATGCGTTTTTTTTCAAATTCCGTTAAAAAAAGACCACCTTACCAAATTCACCCTTTTTTGTGGGGGGGGAGGGGTGGGGCGAATTTTGAGCAAAGTTATATTTTAAAAAAATCACCCTGCTTATGGGCGTGCTTGTTACTAGTTGTTGTATTTAAAAGCAATGTCTTGAGTGGGTGAACTTGTAAATTTATCTCGTTATTTATACCCATTTCAAATAAACTCTCTAACAGAACAAAAGTGACCATAATTAGGGGATTAGGTGTGAAGCTAGTCCAAGCTGCTATGCTTTATCTGTCACAGACCCGGGGTCACAGAGCTACGTCCCCGTTTGATATTATTGATAAGGGGAGGTTTCAAACTCCAACCGCAGGTTCTCCGCCGGTTCCACTCGAAACAATGATGAAACGTTGAAACACACTCTTAAAAATGTTCTTACAAAACGTCGTTTTAACTGCAAATAACTGTAACAAACGTCGTTTTAACTGTTTTGAGTCTCAGCTGCCAGTTAAAACGAAGTTTTTAATGCACATTTTTATCAGTGTCGTGAACCACCGATTCTCTGGTATTTGCGTTTTGAACTCAGGATCATCAATTTTTAGAGGGATCAGCAACTTTCACTTAGTGTTCTGATGCCATGTGTGCTTGGCATGCTGCAGTATACAAGTTGCTGATTCTTACTCGTGTGCAGGCCCGTTTTTTTTTTTTTTTTTTTTAAGAGGAAAAAGGTTCACTTTTTGCTTGATATTTTGATAAAAAGGTCAACAATTTTGAGGAAATTTTGACAATTAAGTCCACTTTTTGGTGATGAGATGTTCAAAAAGGACAAAAAAGGACCATTTTAGGGGGGTTTGGTCCACCTTTATTAAAAAAGCTCCACTTTTTCGAAGTCCCGCACCCCCTAAAATAAATCCTGCGTACGGCCCTGCTCGAGTGGTAGCCTATAGACCGTATTAAATAGCCAGCCATGTTGGTGGACAAGATAGACGCATTCCAGTATTACAATTACAATACATTCACCTGTCAATGATCCCTGTGCAATCGCTAAACATGGATCGATTGACAGCTTAATGTATTGTAGTCCTGGAATGTATGCATTTTGTCCACCAACATGTCTGGTGGCTGGCGTCATATTGAATACGGTCTATACGGCAGCTACAACGTATACACCTTATCTTCCGCGGCAGCTACATTACAGTACACACCGAGCTAGTTGTGATGCAGCAGCTGCAAGATAGGCTTCCAAAGGACGTTTAATTATGTATACAGGCGCATCGTCTGTACAGTACCGCTACCCTGCTGAAGTTGCCCACAAGTTGGGGAGATGGTGGATATGGTGTGGACAGTACCGGGGTAGTCACGCAGCTATTTCGTATTTACCCGCAGTTACTACGCCGCCATCTTGATAGTAGACAAAATGAGGGCGCTATATACTCGTTCTCGATTTAGCGTTTTTGAGGAAAATCATTACGAATTTGGAATCGGGCATCATCCAAACCCCCCAAAAGTGTGTACATTTTTAAAAGTATATGCCAAAAATACCCCTTCGCCTCCCCCAAAAGAATATTGGTCATGAGAAATGCGGCAAAAATACAGGGAATCCTGGCCTGCGAGTGTACGTCTAGTAGGTAGGAAACCCGTGTTACAATTCTAAGTAGATAAGAATTTATAGTCCAGTTATGTGTTATAAACAGGTTGAAATCCTTGCTGCCTCAAAGAAAATGAATGCAGTAACGAGCATCGTGTTTTGGGATGGTCAAGAAAATACAATTGGCGACTACCAAACTGAAACAGTAGATGAATGGTGGGAGGATTTATGTGCTTGCTGCTATGAGGATTTGGTAAATACGGTAAGCATACTAAATATGTTGATTTTTTTTTTTTTTTTTTTTTTTTTGAGTGTGGCAAAATCGTCTCAGATACAGCTATACACATTGTACTAATATAAACTTCGACCAGTTTGATCAAGCGAGGAGATGAATCTCGCAGTATCCCATTGATCGATAGCTCACTTAATAAGCAGCCTTGCGGTGGTTTTCAGATACAGCAAACAGACGAATGCAGATTGGTCTGTTTGGAAGACTTTCATTTGGCGTTTGGGTATGATTCCCCAAATTGAAAATCTATTATATCTAAAAATTGGAATGTTATTTTTGCTCAATATTTGGTATATGAAAAGAGCTTGTGATATAGTATCATAATATGCAAAAAACTCAATTTCGCCAAAATGGTCGATTGGCCTGTTTGGAAGACTCATGACGATATAAGCAGTTTACTGTCGCAAAATCTGATATCCTGTATAGACGTAAATCATAATATATATTCATAATATAATATATACTCATATGGACAAAAGAAGCCACTTTAAAATTTTGCTCTCCTCAACTTATCTTAGGCAAAACTCGCTTAGTCCGAGCAGCCCAACTTACACGTATAATTTTCCATACGTAATACGTTCTGTATGTATACCTATAAAGCTGTCTCGGTGTGAGCATTTGAGAGAGAGAAAAGGGTTGATTATCAATTCCTTGTTTTACAGACCTGTTCTTGTAACTGCACAAATATGGAAATATATCAACAAGAAGCCAACGGTACCGCTATGCCAAATACAATGAGACCCTCCACAACTTTAAGCTCAAACAACCACACCGAATCCGGTATAAGTACAACGCTACCTGCCTGGCAAATTGATGACAGCGAGGGTAGAATGAGTCATATTACTCCGCAAAGATCATTGGGTTACAGTTTTCCAGGTGTGTAATTCTGATTATTTTTCAACCGATAATGATACACACGTACCCCAACCGAGAGAGAAGAACAAAAACTAATTATCACCCTAATGCCTAAAAAAAAATCGATGATATGTACTCCTGCCATGCAGCGAACTCTATTAAGCGACCAATATTTCTTGGGAACGAAGGATGTAATACTTTCCAAATGTTGTCCACTGGATATACCCATTAATATTTTTTCATTTCAACACAACTACAATGATTGAACGCCTTGATTGGCAACAGACAGGAGTTGAAATTAAGACGGTGTTCCCCAGAAAAGAGGGGGTAATGTATTCTTCTCACACTGCCATTCTTTTCCAAAAAATATTTTCGCACTGGTTGTCACATAATTATAGTGACAAAAGGTACCTAATGATAGAATTTATCTTTCCCATTTAGTACTTTTGTCACTATAAATCCAGGTGGCAACCAGTGCAAAATTGTATTGGAAAGAATGCAATTGTGGGAAGAACTAAACCTCCTCTTTCCCCCAGATAATCCCAGCATGAGAAGAAGAATACAATCCCAATATCAGATATTTCTGCTGTCTTACTTCTCTGCACGAATATAGGTTGTCTGGCCAAGATAAGGTATTAACCTCACCTCCATGCAAGTGGTCTATTGATCCGATTTATCTGTATATATAAAGATGACTTCAAGGAATGGCCCTATGATTACTTTTTGTTTGTTTGTTCATTTATCATTTTTATTTACTTATTGTATTTAGTTGTGGTGGAAAATATCAAATTTACATTGATCCTATGGTTCAAGGTGTCAGGTGTACATTTTGAGGATCAAAAGTTGTTCCGCATGGTGGCGGATGTGATCAGTGGATTTCACGACGAACAGAGATATGCAGTGCTTTTGACTGTTAAAGTAAACAGCGTAACCGGTTTATTGGCGACCTTGTTCTTGATGGTCTTGTATGAACTAAGATCTGAGGCGTGGAGGTTCAGTTTTCCGTCATTAACCTCAAGAAACTAATTTCGAGCAGTTAGCTGATGTGTTTTTTGTTTTTATGTTTCCTTTTTGCAATTAGGTCAAAAAAACTCTCCAGCATTCTGATGGTGCAGTTTATAAACAACGATGAATACTCCCTGGTGTCAACACCATAGATTTGTCATTCAACCATCTGAAGAGGTCCTACGTATGGTTTACACTTTAACAGACCCCACTGGACAGCGAACAGGTGTTATAACACGCATTAAAATCAAGTTTAGCAAAAAATGTGCCATATAAATTGGGGTCAATATATTTAATCTCAACACTTTTTGTTCTTCAAACTTTTTGTACACAATATCCCGGCCCAAGACATAGATGCACAAATGCTTTGAACTTTGCAAAATTGATCTGAGCTTTTATTTTTACATTGGCAGGATCAGTGGAAGGTAGAATTATACATTGATGGCGCTTTTGCGGCAGAACGCGCTTGTATTCCAGAACTTTCTAAACGAACGAGCTGGTTTTGCACTCTGGAATGCAAACAATTTATACCAGTTTTGGACTACGAATTCAATCCACCTATGACCATTGGCGGTTCCGTCAATCTCAGTACCTTTTATACAAATCCAAAAAATCCCCTCCTTTTAACCCTCTGTGAAAAACCCTTTATTGATCTCGAATCATTGCGCGCATGTTTTTCAATTGGACAATTTTCCAAGGCGCTTCACCCAGAGTGTCTGTCAACTTTCGTCCTGTTGACGACCATGACCTCTAATATTGTAACACCTTCTTTACCTCAGGTTACCACACACTCAAGCAATCCCTGTCGGTATGGAGAACCATTTCGTGGAGGGTCAAGCCCTGCTATAAGTTACATGGCCCGGCTTTGGTTCACAACCAGGGAGCTGTTGACATTGTCCCATTTCAAGAGGTCTATTTCTTTGTTTTTGATTGTAAAAGAACAATACACGACGGTTTTGAAGACAAAGATTATATATAAGAAAAAGCCAAGATTTTAAAGTTTATAAATATTGATACCTTAATGCCAAGATATTATAACAAACCCACGCAAAATATACAGACATCCTAATTGTTTTTAATAATAATTTTTCTAGGTTGCCAAGACCTGTCATACCATGCTTAGCGCCATGGATCTTAACCATTGTGATGAAAGTGTTCAGCTGATAGTTTAGTAACCGTCACATTTACTCTAAAGAATGTCCCATACTTGCCGGAGCATAGAGTTTTATAAATAATATGGTGTGTTCCTATATACCTTTCGGGTAAGTTTAAAATTAAACGCAGCTATGTTATTAATTTTGCCTAAATAAGTTTGCCCGTTGAAAAGAGAACATTACTAAATATTACTCTTTAATATCCCGAGATTTATGCAAAGGCACTGGCAACGTCAGTGGTCACGAATAACCTTGTCCCCAAGAGATTTGCATTATTCGTAAAACAAACACGCCTTAAGTACACCACACATTTTTCCAAGGCATTTTTATTTCGTAACAAGTGCCAGCCGCAAGTAACTTAAAATCCATACACCATGTGTAAGTGAAACTTGGAACAATATTGAAAAGATTAAGTCATTAAAGAAATGCTTTATTATTCGCTCGTGGTTTCCATGCAAAAACAAAATTACGAAAAATGTAAGCCATATACTGTTGTAAAATAAGAAGTGACTAACGAAATTATATCTTATATCGGTCACGAATCTTCCAAACAAACAGCCAATCGACCAAAAGTCACATTTCGAGATAATCTGCGATTGAGTTTTAGAGAATTATAACTTTTGCTATCTAACATTTTGAAACATTTTTCAGGAAATGATTTTATGTGTACATTGTGGACATTGAAACGTTCCTTGATTTTGAGCACGCTTTCCATTCACGTGTCCTTTGTTTTCCTTGTCAAAATATCGAATATGTCTGTTTTTGCAAAAACAAAAAAAACGTCTTCTGTGTCTATGTCAAAGGAGACTAAATGCGTATTCGCCTGTATGGCGTACTCAAAAAGAGTCGCTCGATCGCCGCCGCAGACATGGGTATTGATATTGTTGAACTTGCCCCCTCTGCGGAGGGCGCTAGAAATGACTATGCCTTTGTATGATTTTCTAGCCGTCATCATCTGCTTACAACAGGCAAAAATATGCCAAATGAAGTTAGAAAAGAGGACTGATGAGTTCTATTTTTTTATCTTTTGTAATTAGAATTGATTTGATCCAATACTTAATACTTAATGTAATATATTACATCAGCTATAAATATTATTAATTTGAATGGAAACTGTAAAAACTGTATTTTATGGGGTTTTGTTAGCAGAATTGCTGCCAGATTTTTTTTATTTTTTGTCTTGTAAAATGTAAGTATTTTTTCCTAGTAAACTTTAGTACTTAATCGTATAATAAAAATTCATAATAATGTGACGATAAGGTTGATACTCGAAAACATCGAATAAAAGCTCCAGGTGTAGTCGTTGTATACGCCTGTAAATTGGACATAAATTTACAGTATTTTGCTGTATTTCCAAATTGCAGCATAGGCCTACATCGGTACATGTGGTAAGTAACACACTATGACTCCAAGTGTATGGTTCGACATTTGAAACCCTGGGTTTGGTGAATTATTGGACATAATAATTCCATTAAGTTAAGTGGAAGAAGTTGTGATTTATCTGTTTTATTGCTTAAGGTGTTATATTTTGACACTTTTTTGCAGAGTAAAAGATCCAAGTTCACTATTTTATCAAGAAGAAAGCTTTAATCTACTATCAAGTTATTTTTATCTTGTTATTAATTTTATTCGAGGCGTTTTGACGAAATCATTTTAAATTCTCATAACGAAAACTATAGGAAGAGAATATTGGCAATTAGAGTCCAATATGTTTCAAAAAAAAAAATCTTAAAAAACAACGACTTCGGAGTGTCCCCTATTGGTACAATTTGAAATGAAATGACATTCCCATGGAGAATTATTTTATTGTTGTCACCAACAGACCATTGCGTATATGTTTTACCTTTGGAGTAAGTCACACACTCGTACAGTAATAGTTGAAAACCTTTCTCATGACTAAAACCCTTTAAACTATGTCCAAAAAACAATTAAAAAGCGGCGCCTAAAATGTTGCCATTTAGACGCTAAAGCCTTGAATGTAATTGTAATTAGAAAGAACAAAATGCGGCGCCGAATGAGTGGAAATTACAATTTTTAAACTATTTATGGGCTAAAATATGGAGGTTGTTTTGTCAAAAACACATGTAACAGGCATCAACAGTTAAAGGGGGGGATGATCCTTTGACCCACCCCCCTCATCAATATTGTGATTATCCCCCCCTCACCCCCCTGGATTTACGCCTATGAAAAAAGATCAGAAACACTTTAAAGCAATAATACTTTTTGTCCAATTTCCAGCCTATTACGACTACATTTATAAAAGGCCCTATTTGAACTTTGAATTATCTCAACATTAGTAATGCACATTTGGTTTCCCCCCCCCCCTTCATTTAAACGGTTCTTTCAAGAAAATACTGTAATCATACAGGAAAAAACACTGGCAGACACAACTGCCAACAAAACCCATAAACCACGGCTTTTATAGTTTCCATCCCGAAGTCACTTTATATTTTACCGTTTAATGCATTATGTTTTAACGACCAAAATAAGTCCATTGTTCGATCGCTAATAGCCAGCCTCGTCTCCAGGGAACCCCCCAGATTTTACCCGTAGTGGTCCAAAATTTTGTTATCAGAAGAAAAGCTTATATGTTTTTCCCTTACCCTTTGAATATTAAATGGCTTGTTGGTTTAGAATGTCATGACGAAATATGCCCCATTTTTGGTCTACCAATTTAGTTTTTACTTAGTTTCTTATGTCTTACAAGATATGTTTTTTTAGCTCTCATTTCAAACGGTTGAAATATCTCGCGAAACATACAGTATTTTGGGTACATTGGTGGAGAGGCCTACTAATGTATGTGTTTCGTCAGTGCTTTTTATTTTCAACACCTTCACAATCTCTGTAATAACTCGCCAAATATATAGTATTTTTCAGTGTTTTGATGAATCAATTTTTTACAGATACTGTATTTTTTGCACAGACTTATTTGGCAGAATTGTTGTCAGTTAAAAAATACGACTGCAAACAATTAATATTTTTTAGTGTTGGCAAAACGTCTCAGATACAGCTAATTCACATTAGTACTAATATAAACTTCGACCATACCTTCTATAGGCTACCCAGTCGTATCGAGAAAGGAGATGATCTCGCAATATCCCATTGATCGATAGCACTTTATAAAGCCTGGTCGCCGGTGGTTTACAGGTCCCTAATAGACAATGCAGATTGGTCTGTTTGGAAGACTTTCTTTGGCGTTGGGTATGATTTCCAAAAGTGAAAATCATTATAATCTACACATTGGAAGTTATTTTTGTTTAATAATTGGTATATGAAAAGAGCTTGTGATAATATATCAATAATATGGTTGATGTGGAATCAAGCAAGGAGTCCTGAAGTTGGTCAGATTTGATTTTTACTTTTCCATTTAACTGTTATGCACCATTTTAAAAGCACATTTTGTTGAAACACCCCATTGAATTGTGACCAATTCTTCCAAAATATAATCATTGAAGGTGGCTAAATAATAGGAAACAAAAGACATTTTTCCTCTCCTTTGTTTTGGCTGTATCTCAAAATCAATATTTTGGCGACTTCCGACCAATTTGCTTGATCAATCACATATGCAAAAACTCAATTTCGGCCCAAATGGTCGATTGGCCTGTTTGGAACACTCATGAAGATATGATGTTAGAATCTTAATCAGGCGAGCAAATAGGTTTGTCATTAAAATAGGTTTGCCCAGGTTCACCAAAAATTCCTCCCTCTAAAATGCCATTGTATGCACTAAAGCTCTCCAATTCATTAATGCACGTCAATGGTTTTGTGAAGTTGCATTTTCACAGGCATAGCACAAGTTGGAAATTCATAACCGAATTGTTTGACTTCATGCCAAAGCTTTGTATGTTATGTATAAAATATGTATACGGTGATCATTTTAAACAATGTGTGAAATACTAAAAAAGAAAACAGACCGTGGTCGACACGTTTATCAAATTTAAAAGGATCTTATTACAACCCCTTTTTAGTAGGTTTCAATTAATTTTAAAAAGAAAAAGAAGGAACGAAAAATATGGGTAGTGCTTACGGGGTTTTTGAACGATTTCGAACCAGCTAATCTTAACTTTTTGAGCAGTTATATAAATAATAGCTTTATTGATTTGTATTTTACGTGGCATTATGGACGGGGGCCGGTGAAGCTGATATTATCTACTATAGACGATGTGACACCTCGTTAGAGTAGTAATTAGACGGGTACATCCATAGTTGTAACTAAACTACTTTCCATTCACATATTCACTAGTGTTTTATGTTGCATGAACTATATTCTTTAAGCTTTTTAGCCACCCTGAATTTCCACGTATGAACAAAATTCCAACTTAAATAGCAATTCTTACTAAAATTGGCAAAACAAAACATATTTTCTGTTGTAAAATGTACACAAGAACTCTGACTTTCCCATTTGTAATTTGTAAAATAGGTCTTTGTTTTTGAAAAAGTAAAATTTGAAATGATGGAAGGAATTTAAAATAGCCACCACAAACGCCAAATACATTGGTGGATTATATTGCTTTGTAAAGTTTTGTTGCCATGCTGACTCCCTAAAATAGGGATGTTGACATGAAAAGATAAGTTTTGTTTCAAAAGTCGACAAAATGATAAGTTGACTTACGAAATTGGGGATGAATAATTACTAAGATGTACGCAGTTATAATAAGTAATTGCATACAACAAAGAAAATGTCATTTTTAAATCATGATTCTATTTTCTACACGATAAGTTAAATCTGTCCTTGGCAACGGAGAATCAATCATAGGATTTTCAAATGGTGTTTCCATGGATACCACTCCTGCCTTCCTTGACTACATGTTCTATATCGACATTGAGCAAGGGGACTTCGAGCCAGTTTCATTCCAGTCATCTAACTCAACTATCAAGGTGTACTGGAACTTTCTGGATTACGAAAGTGAAATAGCTGTAAGTGAATTTAAGTGTATATTTTTTGAGTGTTTTTTTTTTATGTTTGGCAGTCCCTTACTCTATAGTACCAAACTGTTTTGGAAATGGATGAACAAATAAAACATTTCAGTTAATGCTTAAAATGCCCTATTCACAAGAACAATAGCAAAACATGTTTATTATTATTATTATGTCATCGTCATCATCATCATTTTTATCACCATCACTACCATCATCGTCATTGTCATCGTCATCGTCTTGGCCATCATCATCGTCATCTTCATCATCATCATCATCATCATCATCATCATCAAATTGATACCCTGTCCCTAAAATCCCCAGTTGTATTTTCGAAAACTAAAAACAAAACAAGCAAGTATGCAAGCAAGCAAGCAAACAACCAAACACAAACACAACCATTCATGTAACATGTTTATAGCATAGGATTATTTCCCTGTGAGTATCATAAGCCAGCATAGATTGCGCTTAATTTCTTTCAGGAAAATCTGTGGGCAATTGGAACCCAACCAGGATATACTGATTTGCAAGATTTTACCAGCGTCGGTCTTGAGCAAGTAGCATTGAACAGTAATTTGACTGGCAAGCTTCATAATAACCAAACATATTATGTCACCCTCAAAAGCCTATCACGGGCAGGCATATTGAAAGTTATTGAAGCCTGGTAAGTATTTTATCGAAAACGAATGTACTTAAATTTGTATTAAATGTCTACAAAATGTAACCAATCAAACTAAAATGTGGAAGTGAATATGTGATCGTTGTTGCCCGTTTTTTTGGTACATGTAGTGGCCTTCAGGAAGCACACTGCGTAAAACTTTCATAAAAAGCTTTCTAGGTAATCGTTCTCTCATCCTTTCCGGGCATTTTGAGCGAAAAAAAAAATGTGTGACGGTAGCACCTTCATCGGGGTAGGTATGCCTCAAAGTCGAAGGGTAGGGGGGTAAGGGGGGGTAAGGGGGTGGTTGCCACCAAGGATATGTTAATAGTGCATTTTGCTAATATTATGCCACAGTATGGCTCTAAAACTTTTTGAGCTGAAAACCGCATTGCAAAATCCGATATTCCTACGTTTTAGGGCAAAATCGGATTTTCGCCTATTTTTCTGTGGAAAATACCACTTTTGCCGACCTAGTGGACTTGATGAAGTCATTGTGACGCCATACTAGGTAATTATTTCATACTTAAACATAAGGATCGGGTGCTTTATAAAGGAATTCTCGAGCCCCCCCCCCCCCCCCCCGGTAAACCGTGTTACACAAAAAGGCCTTCTTGGTAAGAGGAGGTTAAGGACCTCCATAGTTAATTCAAACTCGATATAAACATTCACCATTGTGAAGCAGCTACCAGGTGCGAATTTTGTGAGTGCTAGCTTTGAACAAACATATTGTGTACTTGCTCTTAAAATTACACAGAAATTCGGAACGAAATTATTATTTCCTTAAGCACTTCGGCCAAGGAGGTGTTCGCCAAGGGTGCATTCTTTCACCCACACTGTTTAACCTATAAATCATGAGACATGCTCGGTATTATGATTAGAGTGGCAGTATATCGATTTGTGGCTGGCAGCTCTCACAATATGTGGAAGCAGATGATACCACATACTGACAACCAGTCGTTAGTAATTATTGAGGACCCTAGAAGGTAGACGGTGATAGAAAAGAATGAGGGAATGAGGACAAGCATATATATTAGTGATAAGAAGAGTCTCAGCTCTGATGATGGAAGTTAGGAGGTTAAAAATCTGAATTCAACTCTCTCACTATACTATTGGAGGTGCAGTATCACAAGGAAACTGGTGATGAGCTCAATCTGCAATTGTCAAAAAAAGTCAAAACTCTGCATATATGGACACGGACTAAGGCTTGTTTAGTGCAGGCATGTGTATTTCAGTAGCATTTCATGGCTGTGAGTTCTGGACCATGACAAAAGCTAAGATAATTAATGCCTTTGAAGTATGGTTGGCCAAAAAAGTTGACGAGGATCACTTGGCTCCTTAGTGCCGGGAGGTGGTAGGCAATAATATCAGCAAAATACGCATCTTTTATCTGTGATGCTTTCTAAATGCGAAGCAGCATTCTAACCGACTCTCAGCAGAATAGAGTATGTGCATCAGCTGGTTTCTTTAAAACTCTTATTGTTATTCCTAACCGAAGACAAAATGTGTTTATACAGTCTAACGGGGCTAATATCACTTGTGTCCAAGGAGTCGGCCTCAAAGTTAGAATCTTCGGTTAGCAGGAGATTACATCCATATCTAAAAAGGAAATGCTTGTCTTCAGCCAATCTGGAAACCAAATGGCACGGTGATATGAACAATTAAAAAATCATAATAGGCCAATCTCGCCTGGTAAGTCGACCATTGTTACACGAAAGTCATCTTTTCGTCTTCTGTCAAACTCATTACTTGCCTTAGCAATGTTGTTTTAGCTTTCGTCAAATCATGGTCAGAGTATCCTTGGCTCGTGTACTGCTTATGCTGTTTACGACTGTGAGTGGGCACAGCGGGCCGTACAGTTTCAAAAAACAGCTTTGAACGTCTCATTATTATGATAAAACCAGGATTTAAATCAACGGTGATATACATATCTCTAAATTCACAGTACATTCTCCTTTCCACTTTGCTTTCATTACCTATTTGAAACAAAAGGTGAAAACAGTGTGTTTGATTGCCCACCCTGACGGGTCAATGCAAAGCTTGTTCAGCGAGGAACTGCCTCCTGAGGTTTATCCACCAAATACGATGAAAATGAAAAACGGCAGCCAAGTGGGATGACATGGACAAGGCCGACGATGTGAAAAAGTCACTGGTTATGGTATGTCTCATGTTGGCAGCACGCACACACGCACACCCACCACCCACACACACACATACAAACACACAAACACATCACACAAATTACAAACACACTGTTGATAGTAACCTAATTTTTGACTAAAAATTTATTATTTTATTTCTGTATGTACCTCTGAAAAGATTCCTGGCAAGGAAAGTACCTGGTTTTCTTATGACAAGACGAGAAAAATGAATTCCCCTAGTGCTATAATGAGTGATGCGTGAGCAATATGGTTTACATATCAGATAATCTCGAAAAAGCTATGACTCTAAAATAGGTTGGGATTTTGGAAATTAGTGTGCAGATTAATGATGCAATAAGTGTGATATCCAATTGGACAGGGGTTGGGCTATGGTATGCATGATGCTGCTGTAATAGCTTATTTTAGCAACATGCTATGATGCATGATGTATTTGTTTACACACCAGAGAATCTCAGAAAACATACTATGAAAAGGTGGTACGAAAAAATAATTGTGAAATATTATAAATATGCTGTGCTAAAGACTAGGGTCCATTAGTTCGTTTTGGATCTCCAGAGTGGTAAAAGTCGGTTGCATACACAGGATCACTTGATAGTGAAAAAAAAAATATGATCTGCTGAGGAATTTACCCACAGAGTTATATATGGGAACAAGTGATGTCGAACTGCAAACCTAATTTCTGGAATAAGGCGCCTGATTAAGTGTATTGATACCCATTGAACCGATAATCTAAATCAAAATAAAATTATAAAAATTTTAATATAAATGTTGTTTCCGTGTAAAAAAATTTCAGATCATTATTAACTTTCTCCATTTAACCGTTATATTCTTCCATCTCCTTGTAAAAAGTTCACGTTCACCTCTCGCTTACAGGTCTGTTTGGTTTTTTTTTCATTCCCCTCAATTTCTCCATTCCATGGGTGGCGTAAATATGGACCCTTCCCGAGCGATAACGACCAAACAAAAGAGTTAATAGATTATTTATTTAATGTATTTAATTTATATCTGTCAGAAGATTGCGTTGGAAGTTCTGAGGATGTTGTGGATGACATTGTTGAGTGCATACCAGTTGGCGTAAACTCATCTGGATCAGTTCGTTTATCTGATGGAGGCAAAGTCATAATTACCAGCGAAACGGATGAAACTGAGCTTAAAATAACTGAATTGACACCTTCGAGTATAAATACAACTGTGGAGGAGCTTGGATCTGATATTCACTTCAACTTGGAACCGGGAAAGTAAGATATTAAGTTCAAGTTCGGGTTATGGTAATCTTACGCCCTTTTGATCTGGTTTTCTTTTGTTTTCGTTATGTTTTAGAGCGGATGTCTATGTTAGCCATAATTAAATGGATGATCTGCTAACGTTAGGCAAAAAAAATGTTTCCAGTAGGCCACGCGCATTTTGATTTTGGAGCCATTTCTACCGCATTACTTTTTTTTTTGATTTACTAAGAAAATTTGCATTTTTTTAAAGAAAAAAAATCCTCAGAGATAGAAATTTTTGTTCCCAAATTTTTGATTTATAAAATAATAACTTGCACGTCAAATATAATTCGCAGCTGTTTGACTTGCCATTTAGCCGATTTGAGCCATTCTATAGTGTTTTCACCTTCCTCGAGTCAGTGACGTCAGTGTGTAATGCATTAGTCGCAGTATTAAATCGCGTGCGTTGATTTAAATCGCTGACGTACGCACGCGCGCGTTTAAAGGCGGTGCGAAAATATACACGCAAAACAACTGTCTGAACGCGTTGACGTCACTGACTCGAGGAAGATTAATGGAGTATAGGAAAATTGTTTTTTAAAAAATTACAAAAAAATAAAAAATCACATTTCGTATTTAGGTTTTAACTGGAAACAATTTTGATTTTGTAGAAAGTTTCCGTTGTTCTTATGCTACATGTCCTGCGTAATTATAACCAAACGCTTAGGAAATGGCAAAATGTTGCAGTAACATTTTTATCTTTCTTTCTCTTTTATAGAACTGTGTACAATACCATTCAGGTTTGTAATTCTGCCGGGCTGTGTTCGCCAGTCCAGTCACAGGCAACGACTATCATCGGTAAATATCGGTGGAGGGGGCACTCAAATATGACAGTGTACACACGCATGATAAAGCGTGTTACAAACACCCCCAAACAGGTTTTACACTTCAGGCAAGGTCCACCTGTACACGAATATTTTGCGAAAGGTCCGTGGTTCAATTCCCTGCCCAGGCGTGGATGTCCAGGATTTTTTCCAGGGTGTTCACGCTTAGGCATGTTGTGTATGTCCATGTTTAATAATTGTTCCCATTGTTCTAGTATGCGATGCGTGTTTCTTTCTCCACCTTGGAATATTTTACTCCTTATCACATGTGCATATAGGTGTGTAGAGCTGAGGCACATGGAAGTGGTCGCGTTCATCACATAAAACTTTATTTTTTTCCTTTGTTGAAGATATACATATAGGCAAACATTATATTATAGAAAGACATGTAGGATTGCAGGTATTTGTCTTTGTTTTTATTTTTTTCGCACACACTTCCGTTGGGCACCAATGGAGATTCAAGTGACCCATCTTTTTAACTAAAGATTCAACGGATTCCAATAAAAACATAATAAGAACAATTGTAAAAACAATATGGAACCGCCGTCCCATTGTCCAATATGACCAATTTGAAACTCTGACCCCGGCCGTTGACACTTCACCTGACCCCTATTTGCAGTGCGTCCAATTAACTACAATTAATTTTGTCAGAAAGAAAGTAATGACCAGAAAGAACTTAATGATAGTTTGAGCAAATAACTCAAGTTCGCCAAATTGTGGCTTAAGTTCATTTTAAACTGCACTCTTCAAGATGGCAAGTAAAGTTTAACTGTGTGGACTTTTATTATTTTTAATATCAAAGCTGACGAAGATCAAATGGCTATATCTAGCAACGGTGACGACATAGAACTACCAAACGAAAGTGCTGACACAAGACGAAAGCGATCAATTGATGATGACGACGACGAATACAGCTTGGGAATACAAACAACTGGAGGTACTTTTAAATTTAACTATTTAATTCTCCAGGTAGACAAGGGTGTATTTTTATTAATCTTTCCCTGGAGATAGCCAGCGCACGACAGTGTTGAAAAAAAACGTGCGCTTGGCCGGATTCGAACCGGCGACCTTCGTATTACATGCACGACGCTCTTACCAACTAAACTATCAAGCCAGGGTTGGCAGAGGAGCGATAGATATGTGTTCGAAAGACATTTAGGTATTCAAAATATAATTGAAAAATCTAAGACAGGATCAAGGAGAATGGAAAGGAGAGAGACTAAAAAAAGTGATCACGATCATTTGTTTCAATGTATATCATTCAAGTTCACTTTATTCGTATGTGGAAAATTCGATGTTATCATAATTAGCACAGTTTGCCTCCTGATTTTATGATATCTTTCTTTTGGAGTGTATCAATGGAAAGGAAGATTATGCAATTCCACCATCTATCAGTATATCTGACAATACGGTATATCATCACATAATGACGATGTGTGTGTCACATAGTGGCGTATTCGACATTTTCGACTTTTTGGGAAAATTTGGCATATGCATTTTGTTTTGTACTGCTCTACGAATTCATCAAATTGTAAACCTCAAAGTGGCTTAATTAGTAAATATTAATTAACTGATTATGACGTATTTGCAAAAACTTAAAAATTGTTCGCATCACATAACGACGTATTTGTCCAAAATCTATTCTGCGCAGATAGCATCGTATCTGCATTTTGAAATATTCGCCGTTTCACATAGTGACGTATTTGTGCGATTTATTTTTCAGTCCACAGAAGAGTTACTATTTTGTGGTTTTCACATAGTGACGTATCTGCGTGTCGTATTTGATATTTACACGTTGAAATTGTTATTTTATCGTTTTAATATATATATATTTACTATTTTTAAAAGTTGAGTAGTTACATATATTTAAATATAACTTATGTTGGTGATTTTCCACTAGGTTTGTATGTTTTAATTAAGAGTATAGAGCAAATTAAGATCGCAAAATCTTCAAAGCCTTTTTTTTCTCGAAATGCGTATTTTGGAAATACGTCACTATGTGACGCGGCCGATGATATCAGTGTTACAAATATTTTGTTTTATATTTCTAATCTTCAATCGGGATATGATTATTACTGATACTTACTAGACAACTCTATAGTCCAATATTGTTGATGTTGATATTTATTTATTTTAATCAAAACAATTCATTATTTTCGATTTCATTTATACAAGCTATTTTACTATTTTAAATTGATATTAAAAGGGTATAAAAGGATAGCTTATACTTTATATCACTAATTGAGTTAACATGACATTTTTACGGTTTAAGCTTGATTTAATTTCTGGCATTAATCATCCAGCAGAGTTTCAACTTAAAGAATGAATGTCTCTGCCTCTGCTGTCTATCAATATGTAAAAATAAATAAATTGCGCGCGCAATATTATACAAATCCCTTTATCTTTTTTGCCCATTGCACTAGTTATTTCAATCATTGAAATTGAAAAGAAAAATGGACCTATTGATGTTTTATTAATATAATTACGCATTATTAATTTAAAACGCTAGATTTGTGTGGTATGACTTGTTTGTTTTTTTGTCGGTTATGTGCAATCGAATGGTTGCACATAGCCGAAACTCTACAGATATGTTGCTTAATGTTGATTAAATAGGGAGCAACCATTTCTGTTGATTAAAAATTGATCAAAGTTGAGCAAATATTACGCGATGACGAGTACAATGTACTCCGCTTCTACTAAGGTTTTGTTTCCATTTAGTCAGAATTTTACAGTGTATATTCATTTGAAAACCAATAATTTCGCCCGTTATCATCTAACGATAATAATATATTGCTCTGTGTTACAGGTCTGCATAAAGGCGGTTCTCTTGTTTTGGGGTATATAGACAGAGAAAAGGCAAGCGTGGTTTATGATTCTGATGCTGTAGCGTCCTATCACTCATTTGTCGTAAACCCACTGACTACAATGCATAAAACATCCAGGGACCTGAAAAACAGGTGCGACAGAACTGGAACATAATACTTATTATTATTCAACGAAACGAAATAGGCTCAGTGCACCCATTGGATTACACGATTTATTCCGTCAAGAATAACATGTATGATAACGGAATAAAGCGTGTAATCCAATGGGTGCATTGAGCCCGTTTCGTTTCGTCGAATATAATAAGCCGATCGTAACATAAATTATAGTGTGATTTTTTTATTCCTATTACTTCCTGAAAAGTTTTCGACGTTTCTATTCATTCACGATGTATGCTTATCCAGGAAACCAATACGATACGTGAAGTGGATTGAGGCCAACTTTTTTGCATGGCCTAATCCGAATATCGATTGTCATTCATAAGATTTAATCCGTTCGTTGATGTGAACCAGTATACATCAATATGCATCTAAGAAATATGTGTTATATGGCATGTATGAGTACGAATTAGAGAGCGAGGCTTTTGGATCGCCGCAGGATCTTAAACCGAAAGTGCTGTTGATTGGATTACACAAATGTAGTGACAAAAGCATAAATATCACATATTGTAAATCTAGCAAATCCATGCAGCTTCTGCGCATAGGAAAACCGCGATGATAATTACATTCACCGAATTAATTAAAAAGGATAATGAAATTTAAATTAATTTCATATTAATATATCAAATTCTGACGTCTTTATATGCAATAAAAGAACATTTGCATTTAGTAATGCATCTACTCTACTATGCCTTCGTCTTTTTGAATTTCGATATCAA
Source organism: Ophioderma brevispina (assembly GCA_023653785.1). Taxonomy (NCBI): domain Eukaryota; kingdom Metazoa; phylum Echinodermata; class Ophiuroidea; order Amphilepidida; family Ophiodermatidae; genus Ophioderma; species Ophioderma brevispina. Next base: position 87,839 of record JAMKCH010000114.1, read on the forward strand.
CACATCCCCTCTAAGTACAACCATACCCGCAACAATATGCATGAAGTTATAACCCATTATTGTATCGAATGATATTTAACCTCATTTGAAGAAACAAAACCATAATAATAGTCCTGAGAATAGGTCTTGCTATTAGAGAATTTATGGAAATGCAGATTTTGGCAAGTCTCAACTACCGTTTAATGTTTCGTATATTAGGGATGTGTGTTATTTCGCAAACGTGCAAGTATGATTTTTACCCTCAGTCCTAAATATGGAGACACCCCTAACATAAAAACAAACTACTTTTTTAAAAAATCAATCAATAACCCTCTGTACATACCCCCCTGAAGATTTTACCACAAATACAGTCTTTTTAGCAGGTAACTGTTTTAAACAAATTGTGAGTCGTTCGTTGAATTTCCAGAAGTAACGCGATTGCCCTTAACTACAAGGTGCTGCAGAAGAATTACCACCCTAACTAGAAGACGATGTAACTCACAAGTAAGTAGTATCACATTTGAGAAATTTAAAAATAATTTTAAACCACAATTATTAGCCAATATTTTAATGTAAACACCACTCGATTCGGTTCAGTAGTTTTGAAGTAATAAGCGATTATTGTAAACACATGTCAATGGGAAACTTCCTCCAAGTTGCATCACATTAAGCAGATGTGATGTGAACTATCCGGCCTAGAATTAATCGTGTTATTGTTCAAGTGTCTTCTTTTCATTCCCCCAGAACCGGCCTTGTTTAATATTTTGTGAGTTCAATGCATTTTGTTCGTTTTATTATAGTAATAACAATTACCGTGACAATTATAACAAAATCCAACAAGAAAAAACAAAACCTGGTAAATAACAAGAATGATCAGGCTTATAGACATTAAAAATCTGGATAAATGTGAAATAGGTTAGTTGAACTAGGGGGTGGCACTGCATAGAATGAATTGAGAAGTTTAATAAATACTTTAACAGGTGGATATAAAAATGAACAATAGATTATTCACAATAGTATTTTATTCAAATTAGACATCTTATTCCAATAAATGTTGAATTCTACATTTAAATAATAAAGGCATGATTTGAGTGCAAATTCAAATTCCTGCGTTTTAATCAATATTCATGTTATTTGAAGTACCGGCGCGAGACAAGATGGTTGGTCAACATTTGTCGCCCATACATAGGGCTTGTGGTTTTAAGAATATGCCGAAAATTGGTCATAACATTACTCTGGTCAGGCAGGAATTTAGATTAAAATTCAACAGAATCACCTTGCAAGAAGACAATCTTGAACAAGTTAAGAAGTACCGTGAAACGGGTACAAGTCAAAATCTGAACAAGAGTCGCTGTGGAAGGCGGAGAACCGCCCGAACTTTACAGCTCTTTACAGAACATGCAGCCATCGGACGGTGTCTACGTCTATATCCAAGACAAAGTTGCAGACATAACAATGTGCAACACATCCACAGATCAAGCTTTAACCGGAGTACCCACTTAGACTGGAAATTGAAATAATTATGATTATTTCTCGCCCGTTCTGTCTGAATCACTTTATTACAAAACTGGAAGTGTCCATTGACATGTGTTACATAATCGCTTATTTTCTCAAAACTACTGAACCGAATCGATTTAGTGTTTACATTAAAATATTGACAAATAATTGTGTTTAAGATTCTTTTTATATTTATCAAATTTGACACTCACTTTTGAAGTTATGGTCACCAATAGTTAGGGTGTAAATTCTTTTGAGGACACTGTAGTTTAATCTAGTTTGTTTACTTTTTTTATCTCATAGAAATCCTTAGCGTATATGAACCAACCTTTTACTTATCAAGTTTAGGACAAGTTGAACTGAGTGGTCCTCTTTTGGTCAACATTACGTTCCCCTTGATTAGTAATTGGACTGAGAGCTTCCCTCTCCTCGTGTTTTGGAACCCAGGTGAGTGATGTATGTAGAGTATGTGTCTTACATTGCTCCATTACCAGTGTGTTCACGCCTCTACTTCGTTGACAATGATACTTTTTAATAAGTATAGCGAACTGCTGAAGTAAGATCGCTGATAGGCAATATTCAAAGGAGTCGAAATTGCAACTACCGTGTCTCTTCTTGAGTGACAGGAGATTTTTTGAGCGTACGAATTTTTGAAATTGCAATGATCAGGTCGTAGACACCTAACGAGAACGTTACGAAAGTTTATTGGAAAAACAAGTACAACAGCCATCCGAAACATTGTTTTGAACTTGCCTGCTATCGTAATCGAACCCCATAGAAAACCATACACGACAGAACCTCCTAAATCCTTCCTCTTATATTACATAAAGACGGCTATTCGGCTTATTCACTTTCATCCAGGTGTGTCCAATACATTGGAAAGCTTCCAAATATATGAAAAAAAAAAAACGGGTTCGAAAAAAAATGTGGGTGCTTTTCTCATGAAATGTCCTTCATGTCTCTTTAATAGTCAGTTAGGGGTCACTCTATGAAGAATTTCAGATGTTACCATCTTGTAGTTCATGACTGTGAGAAAACTGCAAAAACAAGAACAAAACTGCAATATAAGTTTATAGAATTCGAACCAAGGAAAACTACTGGACATTTTACGGACTTTTTAACCTACCCGAAAGTAAAAAAAAAATGGTCACTCACACTTATATTTACTACTTTTGCAGATGATCAAGAATGGCATAATGCAGCTAAAACATGTGGATTAATCGACACATCCAAACACATTCCAAATGAGGGACAGTTATTAGCGAAGGTACGGTAACACGGCATGCCAGGAATTTATGATAGTGGCTGAATCACATGGCTATGAAGATTCTGTTTGTATAAAATACTTGATGTATATATGTATGTTATGTATGTAACATTGTAGTGGTCAGTGTCTTGGGCACGCTCTTTGGTGGTGGTGGTGGTGGTGGTGGTGGGGGTGGGTTACCGTAGACAATAATCTAAAAAAACATTCCCATAGGAATATTTCACTGAAACTCGGGCATCAGCATCACATGAGATGAGAATTACAAGGTTCTAACTGACATTTCGGGTTTTTCTGAAATAATGATATAATTGGAATTTACATTTGCTAAGCGAAAATGATATATACATTATTTAGGTTTTTAAACGGTAAAGTTCCTTAAAGGTCCCACTTGCGGTAAATTTTCTTTTGTTTTATATTGTTTTTTGTGAACTTAAAACAGCCATATGTCAAAATACTCAAAATGTCAGTTAGAATCTTGTAATTCTCAGGTCACGATCAGTAAAAGGAAAATCGAGAAATAGTACTCAACCTGGAAATTAGCGAAGAAACATTGATTTTTTTTTGTGTACCGATGTTACCAAAAAGAGGTTTGTCTCTGCTCTTCTACGAAATCGTTGAACTAAATACATCTAAACTATGGTTGTTGAAGGTAGGAATAATCGAATTAATTGGTTTATCAATTTTGGTATTTTACGAAGCTTTCATTTGTATGAAGAAATCAAAGGATTTTATAACTGCCAGCGAAAGCGGGCTTCGCTTGAATGCTTTCATTTTAAACTTACATATCAGGTGTTTAACATTTTTCTTGATTAAATTATTCGTTCTCTCTGTCTTTTATATAACACACACACAAAAAGGTTTGTGACACAAGGACGAATATGGCCACCGAGTCACGCAGGAAACGTGTTGCTGAAAATGAAGAGTTACCTGTGCTGACCCGCTATTTCAGCAGAGAAACCCATTTTGCAGTTATTGAGGTGTCGCCTTCAATCAAAAACGAACCGCCCATAATCCAGAATTTAATTGATGTTATAACAATCAAGGAAGACGAAGGTAATCATACCTAATGCCAAAATAATCGCAAGGATAATAACAGTAGCCAAATGCAATATGAATTGGAAAAAAGGACAGACGTTGTTTGTCAAATTTTAATTTTGGTGAATTTGTATTTTTATTTAACTTCATTCTCCCGTTCAGGAACGATACGCTATCAGTTTGAGGCCAGTGATATCGATGGGGATAATGTAGAATTCTTTCTAGATCCAAACCGACCAAAACCAACAAAAGGTGTAGCAGCTATTACCGAAAGTGGATTATTCACCTACACACCTTGTCTTGACTGTACAGGATTCGACAATGTCAATATCTTAGGTAAATAGACCTTGCATTCGTCATTTCTTGTTTGGCTCACTATGTTCAATATGTTCTTTTACCCCTAATCTTGTTAAAATAATTGTTAATGTCCTCGTCTTGTCTTGTCCTGTTTTGTTTTGTCTTGTCTAATCTTGTCCCGTCCTGTCTAGTAATCCAATTTCAATTGTAAACTCTGTATAGTGTAAGGTGGGGCCATGCTCAAAGTCCATCTGACTTATTATGGCCTCTCCTGCATTTTCATTTAATGTCTTTACTAAATAAATTATGTTTAAAAAAACACCATTTATCTCTTTATATTTCTGTAATGAATTTTATTATTATGTAATGTAATGAATGAAAAAAAATGTAATGTACTGAATGAATGAAGATGCTAATAAAACTTATTTGAATTTGAATATCGAAATGTTTATTACGTTTAATAGGCCGCCCACAAAAATGAGCTGAAGTTAGAACGCAAAGATCTGTTAACTATCATGCAGTGGGCATTTCAGGAACAATGGTTTTTTTTTTTTTTTTTTTTTTGATTAACCAAATGTGACGTGGTATGGTATATCAAAACCAGGCTGAATTGGGCAGGAGATGGAATTTGAGTTCATTGTAAAATATCAAAAAAGAGATTTTTTTTATTTCACCTCAATTTGCTTTTTTATTTCACCTCAATTGGTCGTTGCTAACTGAAGTTATGGAATTTTGAAAGTTAGCAGAATTATCATTTTTTTAAGACTAAAATAATTATCTCTTTAAAATGCAATAAACATGAAAAACGACAATTTTCTATAAAGAATAGTAGTTCAACCATGTCAAAATAAGTTTAAATAAGAAAAAAGTCATGACCAAAACTATGTTGCCTTCTATAACTTCAAAAATTGTGTTGGTATTATGACTTTTGTATCTTTGTTTTAATAAAACGTTTTTAAATAGCAACCATAACATCAGATGTAATACAAAACTTTAGTGGATAAAGTGACTTTGTCAGCTAATTGATTTTGTTTCTGTTGGGTTTTAGTGAAAGAAGTTCAAACATCAAGTGAAATCACACCGTTATTACAACAAGTTACATTTCAAATAATGTTAACGGAGCAGGGAGATGAACCGGAGGTGTTTGTTGCACAACATGGCAATGTGATTGGTTCCAAGCGCAGTGCTGTAGTAAGTGGGAAGTTTATTTATTCGGTTACCCTGTACCTTGTTTAAACGAATGCTATAGTGGATCCATCTGATATGCTTTTCGCTCTATTTTTGTTTGTTGGTGGTGTGGCAGGTGTGCGAAAAAGTTTATCTCGCAATCCGATTACAATAGGACATACTAGTGGAAAATTGTCAATACATAATCAAGTTATGTTGATGATATTTCTAATGTTATTTTCTTGTATTGCGAAATGTACGTGATTTGTACATACTTTTTACTTAGTGTGGGCAAATGTTGATTAAAATTACGTTGTGTCAACTCGAGCGAGGGTGCGTTTGTATGGACGTCTGACATCAAGTTCTCGAGAACAAATTACTTCATTTAGGCATAACATATTTTCTTTCGTTATGAAAGTTTTTATTATATTATTTTTTTATTTTATTATTATTACGGTTATAACTACATTTTGATCTTATTGAGTTTTGGACGTTTATTTCACTCCACACATACACACACAACAAAGGAAAACAAATACATTAGGACCTTAACTAAAATTTACAATTTGTAAACATAATTATACCGTCACGAGTCTTCCAAAACAGGCCAATCGACCATTTTGGCGAAATTGAGTTTTTGCATATGTTGTTACTATATCACGAGCTCTTTTCAGAACCAAATATTGAGCAAAAATAATCATTCCAATTTATAGATATACTAATTTTCCTTTGGACAATACCCAAACGCCAAATGAAAGTATTCCAAAACAACCAATGCTTCGTCTGTTTGCTTTACCTGAAAACCACCGCACGGCAGCTTATTGACCGATCGATCAATGGGATTATGGCGAGAGTCATCTCCTCGCTCGATCAAACATAGGGGGCCTATATAAGTTGGTCGAAGTACAATGTGTGTGTAGCTGTAGTAGGAGACGATTTGCCAGGACCAAAAATATTACTAAATTTTTCACAAGATTTTACTGACAGCAATTCCGAATAATTAAAATATAATAAGAAAATCTACAGGATACTGTCAAAATTGATTCAATTCAAAACACTGAAAAATAATATTTGGCGAGTGATTACAGAGATTGTGAATGTGTAGAGAGTAAAAAATGTCACTGGACGAATATCCGAACTTGTAGGCCTATCCATAAATGTCAACCAAATTTACGGGGCATATACTGTAAAATTAGTTAATTTTGGTAAAAACATATGCATTAAACTGTAAATATAAAGTGAATTTGAATGAAACTATAAAAGCAGTAGTTTGTTTGTTGGCCGAATTACCCAAGTATTTTCCAAGAAGATTTACAGTATTTTCTGTAAATAATTATAATGAGAATCATAATGTGTTAATAATGTTGATATAAGTCAACGTTCAAATAGGAGCCTCTCTGATAAATTTAGCCGTAATCGGCCTTGAAATTTGGACAAAAAAGTATTGCTATATTTTAAATTACAGCCAAGTCTTGTCTTTTCTGATCTTTTTTTATTGTTAAGTGCACTGTAATTGTTACAGCGCACGTTATTTCCTGAATACAAGATGCATGTTAGTAGTGGTAAAACATATGCTTTTAGCGTGTCTTTAAGATGGCGATGTAAGATGTAAGATGTCTTGACTGTCTACGCGACGATCCGGGCGATGGCACGGCAAAAAAGGAGACTACCTTTGTTAGTTTTGAATCGCGCCAGTTGTGTTTTATTTTATTATTATTTTTTATTGTTTCAGAACATAAAGTTCTTTTATTTTGTAATGATATATACAACTATACGTTTCATGAGGAATAATTACAAATACCCTGATTTCCTTTTGAGAAGTGATAACCACAAACACAGTATTAAGTTACGGTAATTGTTCAAAAATAGTAACATTTATACAGTTTACACCTTTTCTTCCCTTTTTTTTTTTTATGCTGCAAATTAATGGCGTGTTGATGTTGTAATAAAGTAAAAGAGTCAAATCAGCTAAGTTGGTAATTCAAAGTATAACAACAAAGATAATTTGTAACCCAGATAAGGACATACAAAACAACACTAATGTAGTAACTATGTTCACTTCATATTTTTTTAGATGAGTTCAAAAACCCCTTGTTGACAACCCTTTCACGGTTTGGTATGATATTGTCATTTTAATTTACAATTATAATTTGAAAGGAAAATAACGTATATACATAAATTCAATGTTCTGATATGGGGTATAAAGGGATGTGGGTTCATATCAGAGGGTCCGGCAGGTTTTAATTTCTAGTTAGATAGGCTTATATGTTTAAAAGGTACTTGCCATGATTAATTTACAGCCCAAATTATCCTCGTCTACCCGAGCCATTTTTTAAACAAAAACTCCCGAAGGGGGTGGGGTGGATACCATCACTGTGATTTTCGATTACTGAACATACGATTCATGTAAATTTGTACCCAAAGGATAGTTAGAGTGTCTTCTTTCCATTGTACAAAATAAGTACCAACTCCCAAATGTTGAGGAACGTGCGAAAATACTGAATATAGGGTGGAAAAAATTGAGATTTCGCAATTTAGCGACCCAAAAACCTTATTATAGAACTAAATGCTCTCATATATAAAACTAGTCATTTCCCATCATTGAAAATGTGATATTCCTAACCTTTTTTGGCGAAGACACTATGTGTCTATGAAAATTGGTTTTTTGCGAACATGCGAACTTTATGAAGTCATTGTGACGTAATGATAGGCATTTTGGTATGAGTTTGGATCATGGAAAGAGGAGGACATATATAATGGTACCACACTCAAGTGTCATGTTATGTGTCGTGCTAGGCATGTTGGTACTTCTTTCCCGAAGGGGTGGTTGCCCCCCCCCCCACCCATCCATTACTTTGGGGTCACCTTTATCTTGTCCTATGCCCCGGGGGGTGTGTTTTGGATGAAAAAGGAGCGGCATATTGTCAATTGACAATTACCTTAAATAATTTGGCACCAAAAAGGGGGTTTAGCAAGCCGGGGAAAAAAACCTGAAGGGGTTGGTCACCACCCCTCCCCCTTTAGGTAGACGAGGGTTACGATCAATAATGGCAATGTAAAACATAGTCATAAAAAATCTTTTGCGTTTTTCCTCTGTTCTTTTCCTATATTTCCCACATACCTACGATATTATTTTGAGTTCCAGCTTAGTTGATTAATAATTTCAATAAATCTTCTATAAATTTTGTGTGTTACCTAATAAGCGCAATAAATTAATGTGTTCTTGACTAATGTAGACAAATTATTATCATTCACATTTTCAGACAATCTCAATTAAACTACATGATTAATGGTAACTTAAACGACTAATCAGGTTAAATTATTCAATAAATTGAATGAACCCGATTACACAAATTCATTGTCAGGAAATTATTTTCCTTTCAATTCCAATAACGAAGATGTTTAACATGAGAGAAAATTCTCATTCTGCATTTTCAATAAATACCCCTTTGATAATCAGAAATTTGGCAATTTGAATTGAAGTCAAACGTCAGAAGTGCTTGACGGCAAATGCCATCTTAACCTCAAAATGGTCGGTTTTTTGTACTCATGGAAGTTTCAACAACAGAAAGTATAAAGCAACACTTAAGAGTGCTATGACTACCAAAGGTGGAAACATATGACGCAATGATCTGTTTGATGACAAAATCAAATATATCCATGGGAAATACAATTTCATTTCAAATTGTTCTGCTATTACACTACGACGTCGTTATTTTTTTACGAGTTTTAGAAACGTCATTTGAAAACACTATTGCCAATATACTATGACTATTTGCAAGTAGTAAGCCTACATGAATCTTGGATTTATTTTCAGTGACAGTTTGGAGCTATGAAAACTTATACTATAATGTTATAATAATTTAGTTTTATTGTACTGAAAATAACAGTATTCATTATAACAGTGTTGTATGTGTCGATCATTAAATGAAAGTGATTTTCGTCCGAACGCCTGTAATTAATACAAATATATCTGACTGGATAGTAAGATAAAGCTTTCTTGCTTGTGATAAACTAGTTATCTTTGATTCCTTTACTCTGCAAAAAAAGTATCAAAATATACACCTTCAAGCAATAAAAGATAAATGATAATAACGTTATTAGGTCCAATAATTGCACAAAACCCAGGGTTCAAACGCTAGACATACGTTTTGAGATGTCCTTAGTGAACTTACACGTGTGGGCCAATGCTGCAATTGGGGAAATACAGCCACAACTACTAAATTTATGTCCACACAAGGAGCACACTGGCGTATATAAACTAGTTACAACGGCTGCTTTCGTATTGTCGATATGTTCCAGAGATATTTTTTAGCACATATGTCAGTAATACTAGCTATTGAATTTGGCAATTATACATGATTTAAGATTCACCCGAACGTTTACTTAGGACAAACAATACAATCGCTGATATATAGAAAATTCTGGCAGCTTTCGCTTCTGACACACTCAAATCAATAGCCCCGTATGTAATTACTTCTGCTTCATCTTCGGTGACGAATATAGTTTTACTTACACATTACACACTGTTCTAATTTCTATGCGCTTGATGATTATATGATACACCATGTATGCTATTAAAGATATTGATGACTACATCACCAACTTCTAAGTAAGAAAAAAAGTCATATTATGCTCAGAAAGCTCGTCGGTTCTCCATTCTCATCGTCATAGGCTATCATTGTTAATTGCATAAGTTTCTTACTAGGACAGGGTGAGTGCATTATACTCCTATACCCGCACATGGAACTCGTACAAAGCCATAGAACATTGTTTAGGTTGCTCCTTGCGGCATTGGGCACAGGAAGAAGTATATACAACATGTTCTGAATCACCTTCCGTCATACTGCCAGGCGCGCATAATGTATCGATTAGGTGTAGTCGACGCAAGACGCCGGAAACAGGCTCCATGTGCATCTTCGTGTCTTCTGCTGGTAGCACGTATTATCAACAGCATGAGGAGTATCTCTCTTTTAGTTTGTTCTGCCAATACAGGCCAATACTTTGGCAACAGCTCACAATTTGTCTGACCATTCCCAGGATTATAACAACGGAATTATCCTTTGAATTGGAAGCAGTGCTCAAAAATGAAGAATGTGTTTAATTGTGTCCACAATTGCCCCCCTCCATCACCCCCTAACAATCATTTACACCTTTTGTAACAATGTTTCAAATTTCCGATATGATTTGGTCTATTCTTCGACACAAAACTTCATTATCGCCGACTATACTCGAAATGGAAGTTGTCGATATCGGCAGTGTTGGTGACGCATTAGTGGAGCAGATCCACCCCGGATTGAAACAGCTTGACTATATGTAAAGTGTTCAAAGATAGCTAGTATCTCCCACCATTATATGAAATTACATGATACTATCTCGTCTTAGTTTAGTTTTTCTCAGTCTCATATTGCTCGAGATTACTGCTTTGTGATACTGTTCTATAGGTTGTTAAATCCAAATAACAGTTGTAATATTTCGTGTTGCACGACAACAGGCCTGTTAACATGGCATATAAATCCCCTGCACCCTTCAGTAATTGGTGCTTTGATTGTCGAAATTATGGGAATCGATGACCTTACTTCTGTTGAATTACGGGGCCAGAAACCACGGATTTCTCCTTACTTTTGTAGCGATTGAATCTCGAAATTGCCCAGTTGTAACAATGACAGATGTGATCCCCGTGAAAATGCCGAAACAACCTCGTTCGCATCAGTACATGTGGATTAAAACCTTCTCACCAGCAGTAAGAAATTTCATATTCGAACTATGCATGATGCCGCGTTCTTAATATGATTTTATGTATTTATTATTTATTTATTTGGTTATTATGATTATGATAAACTCGTACTACGTATCCGGCATGTATTTAAATCAAACAATTACAATATTATTTTTTTCATAATTGCTAACATACTGACATTTCATAAGTTAAAATTGTAACCATAGCTACAGGACAATAACAGTAACAGACATGTTTTGTGTGGCTTGTGTGTGGTGTTTGGTTATTTGCTTTTGTGTTTTATTTTTGTAAACATTTCCCACGCATCGTGCCGTCCACAAATGGCACCATATTAAGTCTTAAGATATACTACCGTATGACAATATGCATTTATAATAATGATCTAAAGTATCACCTCTTATTCATTCAACAGAGCAGTCTGACCGGGCTTTAAGGAAAGTTCGTTATCGAACCACGCACAGGCTTTTATGGCTCAGACCTAATACAGATTCTTGCCCGTGATCAATTGGGACTAGTCTTCCAGACATGTATCAAATAAATTTTGTGATATGAGTAATCCTTGCGTTTAAGGATATTGCAAAGGTAAGATTACCTCATTACAAAGCAAAGCAACCATTCATATAAATCCGCTGAGTAGTAACTCTAACCCGAATTCCTTTAAAATATCAGGCAAAGATCCTCAGAAAGTCAAGAAAAAATTCTCACAACAGTTTAAAAACAAACCCACAAAGTTAGTTTTTACGAACTTAAAGGGGAATTGTCGTGATCCACACTTTCCCCCGATTACCTAAAAAACGTTGAGGATTTTTATATCATCTGAACGTTAGCTTTAGTCATCCAGGTGTACCTAATCTACGTGCCAATGCGGTCGTATCTGTAAGAAATTCGCAATTTGGTATTTTATGTCCGGAAACGGCAGAAATTACCGCATGGTGGCCTATGGGAACGTGGGGAACTGCGATGGATCATAACACAAACCGGAAGATCGGGTCAACTCAAACTTTGTGAATGAGCTTTATCAGGGATATCTAGTAAACAAATTAATAAATACAAGGTGCTGGAAATGCGAAATGAATTTTAAAAACCACATGTATGTATGTAAGTAAACCAAACCTATACTTATAGGAATGAAAAGTAACCCCTGTCTCTGCGTAAAACAAACACGAATACCGTTGTAATACCTTTGTTCGAAAGATTTTTTGTGTTAGGTCCCGGCTAAATGCTCATAAAAATACACACACACAACCAGATCATTATCAATATATATTCTGAGTCCATCAAACAACGCATCGCGACGAAAAAAAAAAAGACAAACACGGAGAATTCCTTATTATACTCCCGAGGACAATTTTAAGAAAAACCTTTCGACGACTATGATGATGAAGAATTTCTCTTGTGTTTGGTGTTCAGAAGTATGTATTTACAATTGCACACAAATACAGCATACACGTGCGCGAACCTTAAATCTGGATTTTGCAACATGGTATGCGTGAACAACCATTGGACGCCCATGGCGTAAATATCGTCAGTCCTTGATAATGTTATGCCCTGTTATACAGGACCCGATGATGATCTTAAGTGTGTGGAACATACGACGAAGTTTAGGCTTTGATGACTACTCATGCGATTGTTTAAGAGATTATGTAGCCATTCTGTGAAGATTACATCGGCTGTGAAGGAAGTCAGTGTGACAATGAGACTGATATCGTTGAACCTGCCCCCAAAAGGTACAATGAAGTTCAAAGTTGATAAAAAGATTTGATTGGTTCTCTTATTAGAAACGACTTCCTTTGTATTGTCGCCATATAATTTATTAAGGAGCGCCTTCAAAACTCAACCACCGGTTTACTAGCCGGTTACGCCCGGTTACACGGCCATTTTCTTACTCACGTGGTAGCCATACGGCAGCTACACCAGTCTACAGCCGCCAGCAGCAGCGGCCAAGATAGGACTGACAAATACACAGTTATTAGGTCTACAGTGATGTGGCTACTATGCTATACTACCCCAATGGACTACCTCTGTAGTTGCCCACTAGGGGGATAGAATGTGGAATGTTGTGTAGACAGTACCGGAGTAGACACGCAGCTATCACGTAGCTACACCGCGGTTACCACAACGGCATTTTGAGAGTGGGTGAAAATTTCAGAAATGAGGCGCTAATACACTTGTTCTATGTTTAGCATTTTTTGAACGTTTTTTGGAAAATCATTACGAAATTCAAATCGGGCATCATCAAAAACCCCATATACCCGCAACATGTAATAAAAAGATGCAAATATACGCCAAAAATTTCTAAAAAACAAATATGACCATGGAAATACCGCGCCGCGCTGAGGAGCCGGGTAACCACGCAGCTACTCACGATCGGAGGAGACAGCCGCTGTGTATACACTATCCGTCTATGCGACAAAATACACCGAATCCTGGCCGGCGAGTGTACGTCTAGTGGGTAGTAATCATGATCTACTCGGTAGTAGCTTGTGTGGTAAATAACCATGAAGAAAGTGGCCGTGTATTTTCGGTTGTAACCGGTTTCTATTCTAAAAAGGAAAAAAAGTTCAGCTGCCCGAACCGCAGGTCAACTGGACGATGGGTTTTGAAGTCGTCCAACATGTCTAAACTTAAACAACATTTGACCAAAAGATATTCCCTTAGATTTGCATTTTTGTATATCTTTGTGCTATGAAAAGTGGAGGATGAGGAACGTTGCTGATTATCACAGAATAGAAACCTTTCTCAGTACATGACCCGTCACGGCACAATGGTCACAGGTATTGTTGTGGATATGGCAATTCTGATCATTGTCATCGTAGATTTATCATAATCAAAAGAGGTAAGCCTTTTTAAACGTTCGTTAGGGATAAATAAATATGCAATATAAGCCTAAAAAGTTATCATTTCATTCTAAATTACGGGGACAATATAGTGTTTTTAGAAATGCGTCAAAGGTAATGGCGTACCGGGATCAATTGATCTAAAGAAGAGCAAAATTCCCAAATGTCTCGGTGGCCCTGCTTTCAGCAAAAAATGGAGAAAAATGTGCTGAAATTAGTCCAATTTGTACATACTTTTGACCAAATTTAGGCCATTAAAGGTTTTGGCAATCCCCTCAACAATCCGGGTCGATAAGCCAAAATCGAATGTTATTCGATTTCTTCCCAACACCCTGTGTTCAGTTCACCCGTTAACCAACTTGTTTAAACTTTTAAACATTTCTTTTTAAATTGTTGTTTTTTCTCTTGTTGTTATTTTTTTCACTGCAAATTTGTAGAACACATGACGCATCGGAGTGTCGCATTGTGTTCGGGTGGGTTTCGGAGAACACTGCAGAAACGTGGTCAATTGCAACAGATTTGTAACCTGCCGAACGTGTCTTAGGTGTTCAGATGTTGTTCTGTAGAAGTGCAGAACACACGCAGAACAATAAAAGTTGTTCAAAATCTGTTACAATTGAATGCGTTCTGCGAAATTTGCTGTGTAGGTGGTAACTACCCACCCCCTTCAGTAAGTACGCCATTAGAATAGTCACAATGACTCAACTATACAAGTCAAATTAATAATCCCCACCGACAAGGTAAATTTTTCTGGGGTTGGCTTCTTTTTAAGGTCCCAGGCAAATGCATAGCATGATGTGGTTGGGTCAGTTACAAGGAGGGACCAAGAAGCATTCACTATTTGGGTTGGTGATGACATCATTAGTGACACTATTGATTTTCAGGCGTGTAGTGAATAGATTCCACACCAGTCACCTGGAATGTTTATTTACTCTCGAAAAATCAATTATTTTCACTAATGATGTCCACTGGTAATGTAATTCGTTTTTCGGGCCTGTTTAGGGATGGAATGTCCCAAATAAATGACACAAAACATGAAATGAAACAACTCATTTTGAGATACAGAGCATCACCGCTACCTAATGTTCTTAATGTTGTATGTATCTTTGTAGAAGGCTAAGAGTTACAAACTTGGTCACGATATACCCAGTCATGCCTCAAGGGAAGATGAGATCCAGATGCAAGATATGACCAAGCAGGAATTACTTCAGCGACACCATCGATGCCAACACTCCTTCTTTTACGTAAGTACAATCAGTACTACAAAATTGCAATCGTACAAAAAATAAAAGAAAAGATAGTTCCTTGTTTATACTTTTTTGGTATGTTTCTGTGTGTGTGTGGGGGGGGGGGGGGGGGGTAGGTGTAGCCTCGCCCACACAGGGTTGCTTCTTTCGATTCGAGTCGTCAATTTAACATAACAGGTTCATCCATTGATTTCCTCGGAAGTATAGGAAAGCAAGAGTGCGTGTTGAGGGTATGTTTGCACGTGTATTATACTTCGAGGACTAACACAAAAGGAATTCTTTGGAACAAAGGTCCTCGGCAGTATAACAATATGATTTTTTGCGTGTGTGTTTGGCTTACGAGGACGCGGTCCTTGAAGTCCTCAGAAGTATGGTATATAAAATGTGTATGTGTGTTTGTGTGTGTACAAAGGGCTTGTTCAAAAAAATGGTACAATCAAAAACCGATTTTTTCAATATTATATCTCAAACATAAGTAAGTGGTTTTGATATGCACATTCAGAGAAAAGACCAGGCTTTCCCTGTTTTTGTTGTTTCATCTTCAATTGCATTCATCGAGAGATTACGCCAGTTTACTGCGGGGAACACAAGCATCGAGTTTGTGCCACTTCTGGTTGAGTGAAAATGTGAACGAATTAGTTAACATAAGTTATTCACACTTGAACAGATATGAAAATTCTTTTTAAAAAGGGATTAACTTCAGAAAGAAATCTAAAAGATACGAAAACAGTACATAATGGTGGAAGTTATGATCAGAAAGTTCTGGATTTAAGATAAAGTGAAAACATTCCACATACTGTTGTTGGTCAGATGAGAACATGGCGTACAAACCGGGCGTTACAGCAATCTGGAGGAGAGCATTTTTATGGGCTTGTCTTGAAGTATCATGAAACGCAAATGCCTACCACCACTTGCTACTGACTTCCAAATTCAAATTTTATTGACTTCAAAAACTTAGTAAATGCCCAAAGATAGTGCAATATTTTAAACCATTTCTTTTGGATGGAGTGTTATTTTGGTTGCAATTACATTCCTTCTGGCTGATTTTAAACAGATACCAATCTGTAATAAATTCAAAGCTCCATTCATTGACGGCAATAAATATTGATATTGTTGTATTTATGAAAGAAGATTTTATAATTGAAATGAATGTTGACTATTTTAAAATTGTGTCGATAAAAGTAGACTGCCTTTGTTACTAAATTTAATCTGTATTTTGTTTCTTTTTGTCAAGTTGCAATCTTTGTGAGCTTAGACAGCGATGGCATAGCTGGGCAAAACAACTCTGCCCATGCCATTAAAAGTGGCACAAAATCGATTTTGGTTTATCGCAACTAAATTGATATATCTCTGGATTGGCAAAAGCAAAATGAGATGAAACAAACGCCAATGGAGCCTGACTCTTTGTCTTTTTAACATTATTGTCAAGTAAGAATGACTTATTTTGAAAGTTCAATTAACCAATTTTTTTCTGATTGTACATTTTTTTTGAGTTGAGACAGGCTGATATTGGTGGTGTGTGTGTGAGGGCGAGTGTTGTGTGCGAGCGTGCGCGCTCGCGGGAGAGCGCGTGTGCGTGTGTGTGTCGTGCGTGCGAGTGTGTTTGTCTATGTGTGAAGCTAGTGGAATACGTACGCGCGTGCGATTGTAAAGACTAGGCCATCGTATTTGCAATAATAGCAAAAGTAATTAGCATTAAAAAAGAATATTTTCACTTGTTCCTTAAACTTGGAAGATTTACAGTGGACCCCAAACAAAGACGACGATTCCAAACCGATTGTTGTGAATGAACCGATGAGTTCGGAATGATGAGACCACGGCCAAGAATGAGATTAGTTCTGAAGATGCGTGCAAGGTATAAACAATCTGCAAATACGGTAAAGAGGTAACGGGTAAAGTAAACAAGAGCTTTGGATAAATATTTCAAATCTTTGTAATGCGATCGATTGACTGCTCAAGGGAATTTGACATTCTAAGCTTACATTAGTCCTATCAGATAAGCGAGTGAGTGAGATTCAAAGAGCGAATAAAGAGGGACGAGAATAGAAAGGCTTATATATCTGTGGTCGCAAATCTGTCTTGTGTATCAACTGGTTGTATACACTAGGATACTGTGTCTTCGGTCAAGCGCATCAGTGGTTTGCATCATACCTGGAAAACCGACAGCTGAAAAAACCCAAGTGTGATGCCTGGGACTGCCAAAAGGCTACGCTGTAGGTCCTGGGGAGGTGTATTCGTGGGTGAGGCATGTTGGTCGGTACACCTGGGGGGCAAAGAGGTATTTATACCGGGATACCGCATACTATGAATGACATGAAAATGATGATGGCCATTTGAAGGGGTTTAGCTTAAGCGAGATAAGATTATACAGGGGTTCAAAATTGAAAAGTGGTCCAATGTGTTGAATTGCATAACAAATGTTCGTATGATACAAGGATTACAAAAAAAAAATGTATAGTTTATGTTACCTCTGAACCACCCTTATGGAGTATAGACTGAAACAATGTTATTGTAGGTCAAGGTTAAATTAGCTTTTACAGGGGTCAAATACTAAAAAACGCTTCAATTTCACTTGGGACATGGTCTCATATTGTTAGTAATGTTATTACAATTAAATAAGGACTAGCTTGTAAAAATAATCAATTTAGCTAACACCTGTGTTTGCTAAACATAGTTATCATGAAACAAACTACTAATTAAAATTAATGCGCTCATGAAAATCATGATTCGCCCTGATTTCAAGGTCGAATAATATTTTTTTTTCAAATCTCTTTCCTTCCTGTTAATGAAATTAGAGTTGTTCTGGACATGTGATGCGATGGTTTTATTGATCTATTCCTATGGTACCAACTCTTCCTTAATCTATTAGAGTCTCCTTTGGCTACGGGGCCATATTAAATGCGCAATTTTTAACTTCAAAACAAGTGAAACTGTTGATTGGCAGTTTGAAGAAATTATTTCATTCAAAGAAACAAAGAATTTTAAAGAAAATCTTACGTTGGCCCTTTAGTGCTAGATTAGAGTAAAAGTACATGTAAAGATGAAAATCATATTTCATCTTGCTTTCTCTTCAACTAGATTATTTTTCTTTGAAAGCCAGGGACAAATCCTCAGCTTCTTCCCTACAAGAAGTAGTGAAGGATGCGACTGTAGTTTCAGGCGATCCAGGAAGAGTTTCCGTACTCTCAAAGCCTTCTGATGAACCAAAAGTGATTCAGACTCTTAGAAGGTTGGTGCAAGTAGTTTATTTGATTAACCCGCATTCACGTGGGCTAAAAACACGTCGTCTAATCATTATCTACAAAAAGTGAACTTTAAATTGATGGGAAACCAATATCCAAAGTTACACTGTAAATCATGCGATGGTGACGTGTTTAACACTTACTTTCACAAAGGGAGCATTCCATGGGAACCCGACATTTTCTTTGCTAATCTTATATCAGGGACTATTTTAAACTCTGTTTCTTGTAATTGCCTTAACATATATAAGGACAAGAAAAAAAACAAGTTGTCTCAGAAGACCGCGCGCAGTATGTTTAAAATTGCTTTTTGACGCATAATTTTTTTTTAGGTTGGAAAAAGTCAGGCCAAAAAATGCATTAAAAAAAAAAATAAAGCATTTCGCATTAGCATTTTCTTAAAAAAAAACAAAAAAAAAAAAAGCATTTCGCATTAGCATTTTTCACCAAAACGTGTTTTTTTTTTTTTGCTAAGCTCCTTTTCACGCAAACAAAACGTTAAATCGGGAACAGGGAACTTTTGCATAGAAATTAAAGGTGACCTTTATGACAGAATGCCCAAAAGTGTCTTTAGTTGCAGGAGGGCTCTACTAAAGGGTCTCAAAGTGAGTAAAAAGGTTGCTGTTCGTGTCTCTTGAACACTAGAAAGTCGATGAGGAGATGCCAAGGAAATTCATAATGGCTGCCTCCCAATTCAAAATGATGGCCAAATCGTGCCTAGGGACTACTAAGAAGGGATTCCTGGAGATATAGGTGTCTAAATACGTTTTGGACATAAGTCGATGAGATTATATAAGAAATCCAAATGCCTGTATTCCACCTTAGAGTAAAATGACGCCTTGTAAACATAATAGTAGTTATAGACGTATCCAAGACGGATGGGGTTTAACGTATTAGCATCTACATATGCAGTTTTGACATAAAATAGCAGTTTAAAAGGTATTCAAAATCTCGTGTGTGGAATTTATTTAATAGGAGCACGTCATGACGTAACTAAGAAAATCCAATATGGTGCTTATACCTCAATCCAAAATGGCACCAAATATGGCGCTTTTTGATAAGCACGATACTTTGACGCCATTTTTCATATCTTTTCGTTGGCAATTCTATTTTCATTTTTAAACATTATTCGGGCGAAAAAAAAAACAAACATGGTTTCTTCTATTCAAAATGGTAATCTAGTCCCATTTATCGTTACTTTAACAATAGAATCCAAAGTGTTTTAAAAAAATCCTAAGCAATCGAAGCGGATGTTTGACACGGAAAAGTTGCTAAGCATCGTAACCCGGCTTCCTTCATAAATTAATAAATTATTTACTAGATTCAACCCCATCGTGTCACCGGATTAAAAGTTTTGGACAGCGGCGAGTAGTTGGATAGGGCCCCTATTAGGGGCCAGAAAAAGAAAAACATTGGCCCGATTCACCCGTTCATGAACAATTAAGATAATTGGCTTGCCTTTCGATTGCCATCATTTTCAAAGACTGTGTTTCTTGTATCCAAAACACGGGCGCTCAAAAAGTCAGTCACTTCAAACCTCACCTGTTGCATTGAATACTTACTGAAACAAATGCTTTTAGTCAGAATATTTTGAGAGCTATGTTTTGTAGTGCAACAATGCGCTAGTTGGACTTGAATGCTTTCATTAGCATTAGATTTGGTTTCTCTCTGCTCTCGGACTACAGTTTCAATAGGACGTAGCATGGAATTTGAATCTCCATTTAAATTTCCCCACGCACTGCACATGCCCCTCATCAATGCCATTAACCTTCGGAAAAGTAGAGTGACACGATGGTGAATCTCTATAAACCCTTTTAAGTGTTATGTAGATTCAACTTATGCAATCAAAAAGTTGCATAGGTTTTTTACCAAAAACTCTGGTCATTGATGAGGTACATCAAAACGACCAAGTATGAAAAAAATTGGCTATACAGTTTATTCCCGTACGATTTAAGGGGGCAAAACAATTTTGAATAGGCCACCAAAAGCGTGTTATTATGCTAGTGGAGTATACCCTCCTATATCACGTCTAGTGAGTAAAAACGTGATGGCGATTTGAATTTGGGCAAAAATTTGGGCTTAAAGCATGCTGCGCAAAAATAAGATTCTGGGTCCACGTGGACCCCCCTATGCAAGTGTTTAACACTTTAAAGGGGGGTTACATGACCTATTAGTCTGTAACCTTTTTGAGTGATGAAGAAATACGCCACTTATTGTGCTGCTACTATACCCAAACCACTCCAAAGTAATAACTGTCAAAAAGAAGATCGTAGAACTTAATCTATGTTGGACTATATTAAGATAGGGTAGTTTCCTCAAAGCGTTTTGTTTGGAAACCAGGACATTTAAATTTTGTTCCTGTTCTGCATTTTAAGGTGTCTCAAAATTTTCCCCTAATCTTAGCCAATACAAGAAGTCGATTTGTGGTGTGTTTCCTAGTGTGTTCAAGGGCGTACGAAGAAAATGAGTTTCCCGGTTCAAAAATTTGAGGAGCGAAATTGAGAATACGTTTAGGTGCAATTTTGGACGCTAGGATGGTCTCCCATCTTCCTCCCCACTGCAGCTTCACCAACAAGAGTTTGAAGGATGTTCCGTTAAGAATGTACCACTTCGTCTCCAAAGGAAGAGAGTGCTTACTTGTCCAGGTTTTGTTCTTTTATTTGACTTTTTAACGTAATTATCTTTGCCAAAAGGGACTCTATGTAATCGTTCTAAAATAGATTTCACGTTATTTGGCAATGGAAATTTGCGCGTGGCTTGTGAATAGGGGAAGTCCTCAAAGTGACGGGAAAGGGGTGGTTGAAACGCCACTTCCAAAATAAGTGTTTTATATTTAACGACAAAGAAAATATTCACACAAAGTTTCTAACATTCAAGGCATTCGCTATACATCATGGCAGACTAATTAATGCATCCCCCGTTCAGAGGCTTTACTACAAGAATGGCTCCGGGATGAGGATCAATGAATATTGCTAAAGATTTATGTATTTAGATTCTAAACGACATTTGTAGCTTAGATGTCGTGCGTTTAGTTTATAGGCCCTGAACGATTGGCTGTACTACTTTTAAGACGCGTCCAGGCATACTGGCCGTGCTAGCCCACAAACGTGTTTATCTTCTACACACATGGCATTTCATAGTATACACACCGAGACAACTTGTCGTTTCTGAGAATACGTCTGAAGGTGTTTGCCCACAGTAACCCTGTTTGCAATTACGTAATCTAATGAACCTTCCTATTTTGAAGCAATTGTGCTCTTGTATATGAACAAATTAAAAACTCTAGTAGCGGATGCGAGTTGAATTAACACTTAAGTGACCAAGGGGTTTTCACTCCCGTTAGTGCCCAAGGGTTGGGGGGATGTTCCATGCCCCCCCCCCAGGAAACCACTTTTCCGAGAGATTTTTTGTACGACATTTATATCACAAGGGTCATAAGACAACCCCAAATCAGCAATAAGAAATTAAATTTGTTATTTGGACTGCAAATTAGGGGCAAACATTGTTTTCAAAACACGCGAAAAATGGGCAAAAGACGGAAAATGCAAATGAGCCTTGCGCTTACATCAAACTTTTTGAAAACTTATTTAATGTTGATACCTACTCTAGAAGATCCAAATCACATATATTTAACAAAAAAGGAATCCTGTATATTTAACGGGTGTTGCAAAACACACGCCATTTTCCCATAGACTTTGTACAGTAACGGTTTAGCAACGTCCACAATGATTTTTTTTTCAGCACATAAAGGGTTAATTATTTTTAATGTTACTATTAATTGTTTACTTATAATGTATGTGGGAACATATATCAGCAAAAAAAATACTTTGGTTCTTTATTTTGTTTTAATATTCTCAGTTGACTTCCATTAGTGCCCGGGGGGTTCCTTGGGACCCTCACTAATTAACTCATTAACATCTTGGCCGATTTTAAGTTTATTGGTATCAAACGAAAGGCATTTAAAAGTCAGACAATTACAAAAAATCGGCGTAAAGCGGCCAGCGCGAGAACAAATTTTGAGAGTCCCTAGGAACACCCCCGGTCACTTGAGGATTAAGAGTCGTTAATAACGTAAAATATATTGATAATGTTTCATGTTTTCTCTTTTCTCTCACATCTTCCCCTAGCTCCTTTATGCCACTATGGCCCCATTTTCTCTCTCTCTCCCTTTTTCTAATCATGCATCCGCCGTAATCCACCCATCCATCCATTCACCTATCCATTCATTTAAAGAAAACTTCCCCGATGTCATATTTGTCTTTTTCATCTCATTTTCTTTCACAGAATCTGACGTATATAGTTTACAATGACTTCGCTGAGCTATCTTCATGCGCAGTTGTGTAGAAGTGTATCGTAATTATCGTATTTTATCCAGATTATCAAATTAAGAATATTATCCAAGAAAAGGTTAAAAACACCCAGCAAAGAAGTTGCTATTTCAATTATATTATAATGTTAGTCCAATTTCTTAAATATCCTCTAATTTACCTGATATTATTCAAAAGACAACATAAATAATAATCAAACGAATGCAGTAACGTTTGTACAAAATCTGGAATCGCTTGAATACAATTTAACATACGTTGATAATCAAAACCGAGCAGGAACTTGGTCAGATAAAATTAGCCACTAAAAACAATATACGTACCTGCCAATAAAAAGGAACTGTCGCAGTGAAATAGATTTACTATACCCACTATGTAATAACATGTAAATTATGGTAATTGAAATTTAGCGTTCGCCATGTTGGTGTTACCCGTAATATATAAGACTATAATATTCACGGTGATGAGGGAATTGATCGTAAGCCGTATGTTTGAAGGATAGATACCTATCCACCCAGTACGAGCCAACGTGTTACTGTGTTGAGCGTCGTGTTTTTTTTTACCTATACTTGAATAGCTCAATAATTATTCATTAGTAATGTACTATATTTATTTTAAGCATTGGTGTGTGTCCTAATCATTTCAATTTTGTAGTCCGTTCACGACGTCATCTAAACCAATGAAATGAATACCTGTGTTTCTACACTTTCCCTGTTTTATTTTGTGAGAATATGTTCCTCGACCATGATAACATGTAAGTTAGTGTAGCCGGCCATCTCATTGGTCTCTGGTTTCTCTGCAGCATGTAGAGAAGATATTACGCTGCTGTTAATACTTCTCCTGGCAAGGTCTTTTGTCACAAATGTAAAAAATGGCGTGACCAAATTAATCCATTTATGGGTGACAGATATCCCGTAGTCCCTATATAGGTCTTTTGGCATCTTCGACTTCAGAATTCAAAGTTTAATGGGTAAAGAAGGCCCACATTTTTCACATGCTTGCACCATCTATTGAAACACATCACGGTAAAAACGAACTGTCACTTCCAGACACCGTAGTGGGTAAACGACCAGTAAAATGCAAGAAGAAAACGATAACCTGTAATTTAACTGGTAAAGCCCGATGAACTTTCAAATTTACAGGCTATTTATTGGCCGTTATTTTAAGAAATTTACCTCGTTTGAAACATAAAGGAAAGGCAAGAAAAAATAAATTGCTTCGTTTTAACATACCAAGAAGATTTTTTACGCTTTTACCAAATTATAAAAACACTATCTCTTATAAAATGGAGTGTATTTTCGGGTTGGTTAGTACACTTTTCATGATCTAACATTCGTGAGAATGCCTACCGTATGTCAACGTTAATTATTAACACGACGCAATCAATATTGCTGATTTTTCATGGTACAAAGAAAAAATTATTTGTACAATAGCATGTGTGAGTGCATTTGTGGTCAAAGTATATTTAGGGGATACTAATCGAGAGTGCTATGTATTATTTTAGTAGATGAATTCCAATTAAAAATATTGTGCTTTGCATAGGTGTCCATCCATTATACAGAGACAAAAATAGTTCTTTGAAAATGTTTTTCTGAAATCTAAAGAAAACAAAAGCACGACATTTGAGCCATTGTATTGTTTGTCATATTATGCTATCCGGTGTTCATTCCTTGTCCTTGACTTCATTTATATAGGAACCCTGACATAAAAATCACATGATATTTAATTGCATGGTTATTGTAAGCTTCAATTACGTGTTGCAGGAAGTGTTCATACGGACAGTAATGACTAAAAATATCAGGTCCTGCCCTTATTAGGTCGCTTTAAGTCCTACCAATTGTAGGGTATGTCAGAATACTTGTACTTGTTACCGACATGCACAAATCTGAATTTTTGTGATTTTTTTCTATTTTCTGATCTAGTAAATCACTGATAATGCCCTTAATTGGTTTAAACATTGATATTATAATTAATTGTAATCCTATATATTTAGCATTGCAATATGTTATTAAGTAGTAATAATGAATTTTGTGATATTACTTCTGTAATAAAGTAAGCAAATATAAGATTTAAAACAATGCATGTACTGATTTCTTTTTTTT
Source organism: Ophioderma brevispina (assembly GCA_023653785.1). Classification (NCBI taxonomy): domain Eukaryota; kingdom Metazoa; phylum Echinodermata; class Ophiuroidea; order Amphilepidida; family Ophiodermatidae; genus Ophioderma; species Ophioderma brevispina. Next base: position 112,571 of record JAMKCH010000114.1, read on the forward strand.
TTTTCAATTGACTGACAACAAAGAGCAACAACAGCAAGTAAATCACCCCCTTTGCTGAGCTGAAATCAATATAATTAATCCATCATACATGACAAAGATCTGTCCGAAATCTATGAGACACGGATTGTATTTTTAATTTCTAGAATGAAAGAGACAACATTTATAAAAACAGTATATTTGAGAAAACAAAATAATAACATCAGAGATTGTTGCCCATTTTTACAGACAATTGAAATATTCATGGTGAGTACCCTGCTTTGAGACTAGTTTACTGTCTCAGCCAATGATCAAATGCCTTGCATATCGGGTATCTCTGAGGCTCTGCCAATTATACTTGATTCGCGTTGAAACGTTCGTCCCCCTGGAGTTTTGGACCTACTGTAATAATTCGGAGAAGGAAACTGAACGAATTTCAAATGCACGTGCCACACCGGATTATCTTGGAGGACACTCCGGTCATTTAACTCACTCACCTGCCACTAAATATGTCAATTTCATTCCTGTATGGAAACGCACTATTTCAGGCCTTAACGTTGCTCACAATAACATGATTAACAGAAGTCCCTGCGCCTCATTGAAATTTTCACCTCCACAAGAATGGTACGGGGTCACATATCAGATGAATCGAGTATAGGTATACTACATGGATCACATTAAAAGTGTTATTTGTGATTTATTTCAGTGAGAATAGGAACACAAATGATTTTCTTACATAAAAATGTACATTGGTTCATTACCATTTCTATATCAGCCATTTCAAAGTGCTTGAAATTTGCGCAAATATCTATTTCGAATCTAAAATTTGAGATTTTCTTTTTTGCAAAATGTACAGGGATGTCATATTGTCATGAATTATTGATTTAAGTGCAACTAATAGCCATCGCTTTAATCATATCCAGACGATGCAACAAATGAGGTATTATAAATACCAAACTACCAAATTCCACCCAGGGGTGTCCCTCAGACTGCATGTTTAACTCTCCCAAGTACCCCCCAGTGATTTTCAAATTTCAAATCAAATTATAGTGTGGCCGATTTCGGTGTGCATTCCGTAGGATTTTCATGCTAAAATCGATTTTGTTGCTGTTGGGTTTTTTAATAGGGGCTTAAACTGTCAGACAATGATGGGGTTCAAATTTCGGAATGCTGACCTCTTCATCAGGGGGGGAATGTAGTACAGGGACAATTTAAAATCGAGGGAAATTGTGTGGTTTATTGTACACTAACGTGTTCGTCTCCTTATAAGGTAGAAAATATATATTATATATATATATATATATATATATATATAATATATATATATATTATATATATATATATATATATATATATATATATATATATATATATATATATATATATTATATATACCTAGGTTTCCACCTTTAGTTAAGCATTATAGGCCCCATAATGGGGGTAAATGCTCCGATGTTATTGAAAGTGGTGTCAAATGATTCCTCTTGTCTTACTGAAACAGAAAATGCGTCTGATTTGGTAATATCACCATTGCACCATCCAGGGAAAGTTTTGGTTTCCCCATAGACCATGTAGACCAAAGACCCTTGCTACATTTTGCTATGTATTAGCCAACACTGACATATACATTTTTGGATCATATCAGACAATACAAACAACTTATAACCATTTTTCAACAAATCTGGCAAATGGTTTAAATTTTACCCCAGGGTGACCTTGACGTATTATGCGGCTATAGCGCTTTAACTAAAGGTCGGAACATATGCAAATATATACTTTTCTAATCCTTACAAGGCGAAAAACATGTTACTGTTCCATTAAAACACAATTGAATCGATTTCAATTTTTTCCATTTAGTACCCTTCCCCCTTGAAGAAGGGGCAGCAGTCTGAAATTTGCACCCCATTATTTTCTGAGAGTCTGGTTCCATGACTGAAAAACAGCAAGAAATAAATTTTAGCACATATCGGGATCTGTTTCATTGACAAACCAAACCACACTATTACCACTTTGGGGCCACAAATTGCACAAATGTCATGATTTCCCGATCTGTGAAAGACGGTTTGCTCTCGCATTCCCTTCTCCTCCCTCTTCTCCTCCCCCCCCGCCACACAGAAAAATACGCCCAAAATAAAATATCAAATGGGGTACATGATTTACTTGTATCGTATAATCCATCCATCAAACTGACTCCGTTCAAGCAGTCTGCTTCCCCTTAAAACCTTGATAACGCAGTCTTCATCTTTAGTAGCATATATGGAATTATCCATCCAACCCTCCTCATCATGTTCGTGTCCAGATAGACTTGATAGGTGGTTCCCAGCAACGTCATCAGACGTAGCGTAAATCGAATTATCAACCCAACCTTCCTGATGAGTTTGGTCTGAGGCAGGTCGACCGCCGTACTGTGACTTGGCATATATATGCACAAAGTCACCACCACCACCCACTGTCGCCAACATCGGCTTTCTTGTCGTGTACTTCAACAGAATTTGCAGATGCGTACGTATTTTCATCGGATTCATCACGTATATCTTGATATATATCCCCATCATCGTTTGATTCGGCGTTTTTACTATATGACACTCCATCATATATGTTGAGGTTTTCAGGCGGTTGCGGTTGACTAGTTGCGATAGCATCGTTTGTGTATCCGTGGGTTCTACCGAATCGGAGTTCTATTTGGGCCCGATTACTGTCTTGCCTGTTTTTGGTTCTCCTTTAAAAATAAGGTATAACAATGTAAAAGCTACACACACTGCCCAAAAGTATTGCAACATGCAGAAAACGAACTTCATAATCACATATTGATTTCAAATTATACCATAGATTCTTGACCATACATTACGTACTAAAGGCTAATATTGTATTTTTCATACAGATGTTATTCCCCAGAATCCAAGAGGGTGAAAGAAAGGAAAAGACGTTTGATTAGACTGTTATGTTCCATAAATGTGTCGGATTAAGGGAACTGCGAATGATAACTTGCCGATTGCAATCCAGAAGGAATACAGACACAGAAACAAGATAAATGGCTTCAGAAAAGCCGCTTAATGAATTGTACGAGTTCTTTAGGGTTTACTTAAATTTTTACGGGAGAAAATCGGAGTGGTGGTGTGGACTTGAAATGAGATAAAGTCAATGGAAGACAGTGGTCTGTAAATTCGGAGACATCCGCAATGCAATTCGACTGATAAGTCACAAGGTTTACGTAATTCATGTCTATAGCGTTAAATTTGCATGACAAAAACAAACACAATGCCAACGGTGCGATGAAACAAAATGTTTTCAAGGTTATCACGTGATCTCTTATCCTTATCATGAATTTCCTGAGTAACCGGGCATGGACGTGCTCCCATCTTCTAATTGACGTTACCTCATTTCCGTTCCATACAACACACGATTTCGCCCTAAACGTTTAGAGTATAGACCCTAACAAACCCGTACAAATTCATTTAGCGACCATTTTTGACAAGCAATTTGACGTTTCCCATTGGCTGTCACACATATTGAATTAAATTTAAAAAACAAAACTATGCTAATTAACCGATGGCTTTAATTCACGACACTGTATGCCCTTACCGTATATGTAAAAAGTATTTGCATTTTCGAACTTTATTATTCTCAAAAAGATATATAGTATTAAATAAGTTTTAAAAGAGGGTTTAATGTATATATGGAATCATACAGGCAAGTCCTAAAAAATTCTGATTGTGTCCGCCATTTTGAATCTTTAAAGAACATATATCTACCATATGCGGTATCAACGGAAAGCCTATGTATTATTTTCAATTTGCTGCCAAGATACTTCCAATCGGATAAATATAGGCCGAGCTACAGTCTTTTGAATCAAGTAGTCAGCTTTTACCCTATCGACGGATCCCCTATTTGAATGCCATGGCGGACAACTAAGCAAATGGAATCCCAAAATGATAAGGGTATGTCTATGTTTATGTAAAATAACCCGTGGTCTCAAGATGTCAAAAGCAGTTAATAATGGTAAAGGTTTATTTGAACACTTTTCCAAGAGTTTTGGTCTTTTTTTTTTCAAATTATAGACAATACTTTGTACCTCAAAAGGTTGTCACCGATGTCTGTTCCTTCATATGGTATCATCATTCAAACTCTCCAGAAAATTGATACATGTATCAAGTTAATTTATTTTTCAAATGGCTTGTTATGAGTAATGAGGACGCAGAAACGGTAAGAGGGCACGATGGTTAAATTGTGACTAATTTTTGTGGGGTTAAATTGCGTCAAATTTATTCTGCCAGCCAAATGGCCGATTTTCTTCTGGACAATGATTTCATTCGCTGAACGCCATACATAATGTGAATCCGTGTAAAGAGCGTGATCAAACCGATTAATGATTTTTGCAGCAAAATTAAAAATAATGAACTAAGCTTTAGATATAACAGATGTTTAGATATTACACTTAGAATCAAATGGCGCACACAATTAGGGTAATTTTGTTTTTAATCGCCCTGATAACAGTGATTAGGAGAGTGAAGAGTTTGCCTCATGTAGGGATGTGTTTATATTCATAGTGGTACTCTTATTTTCTTAAAAAAGGGGGCCATAACTAAGATGCACTAAACACACATCTATTACAAACCTAGTAAAAGCATGATACTTCCGCGATATACCCAACATTTTTTTTACATCAGACTTGTATGTTTGTTTGTTTGTTTGGCATTGTGTTTCTTTTTCTTTATTCCTTCTCTCTCTCCCTTACCTGGACAAACACTTGCCATATAAATACATCCTACCATCACTAAAAGCAAGAACAAACACACCAAGGAACAGACAATACCTGCAATGGTTGTGGATAGTTATACAAATTAAACAGCTTAATCATCAAAGGATTTGTTTGTAACGAATAGCATATTTCCGAATATGGAACACCATCCGAGACTTATTTCAGTGTACGGTGCAGTGCCAATATTGGAAAGATAAACGAACCTTTGTGTTAAGAAGTTAAGAAGCAGTATCCCTAAATATATAAAACATTGTTTTGAGAACTGAGGCGCTAATATTAGAAAAATAATACAGTCTAGTCAGTAGTGTCAAGTAAAGGCTTTTTAATGTAGGCATAATAAAATTAAGAATGCCCATGCCATTAGACGTAGTGATGGGCTAATATGGTCGGTTCGTTGCACCATAAGAGTGCGTCCAAAAAAAGTTTTACACTTTTTCGTCTGCAAATTTCTCAAAAGTGGGTAGGACATATCAAAATAGTTTGAAGGTACTTATTAACTACAATATCTGGTGGAACCTGGTGCAAACGGCATTGAAAACAAAGTGAAATGACAAAATGGGCAAGCATCTAGAGAAAAAAGGTAAAACTGACTTTCCACACACGGCAAGTATCTGGCACTCTGTTGGCGGTTCACCGAATTATATCCAAGATTGATAACACACATTGAACAATGCTCCCCGTCATGGGAATTGGTATTTAAATAATAACCACAAAGGGAAGATAAGACACCTCAAATTATTTCAAGTGTCTCTTATAAATTTAAAAAAAAAAACGGCTAAAATATTTCTTCTGTATGATTCTTGTCCCAACCATGCAAAACTTCGAAAATGTACAAGCAGAGTTCTCGATAGTCATGGCAAGAAAAATGAATGTATCTTTCAATTTAAAATTCTCCACCAATTGAAATCAACTTAATTATTAGTAAAAGGCATTTAAAGTTCAGTTTACGGTTGAGATATTCTTAATTCACTTTAAAACGGTAAACACTTCACACAACTCGAAGGGTGGTCAGTAGTTTGCACTGTTAGAAAATTTCCGTAATGAAGAAACAGATTTCCGTAATTTACGAGAAAATCTAGTTTTAGAAAAACAATAAAAATAAAAAGTTTTTTACAAAAAAACATACAAAATGTTAATTTACGGAAAATATTTCAAAAATTTCGGGCAGCAATATTTACGGACTTTTTTTTTCGTTCCGCAATTTTAAATTACGGAAAAATTCTGTTAAAATACACATTTTTTTCCATAATATGAGACAAATTTCTGTAAAAATACTGTCAAAGTTCCGTTAATTGACAGAAAATCTGTAAATTTACCCTAAAAAAGTCTGGAAATTCTGCTGCCAGAAATTTCCGTAAATTTACGGAAAATTTTCTAACAGTGTGTTAAGTGAGTAGGCCTCCAGTTCACGCAATGGTATTGATTTCTGTTCAACATAATGGTTTTCCCATAGACTTGTGTGCAAAGTGGGTTTTGACCATTTTGCGCTATTTGGCCGCCATTTTGTTATTTGAGCTTTGTTTTGAACGCCGTTTTCACCAGGTTATAACAAGATATTGTAATTAATAAATATCCTCAAAAAACTGTGATATGTCCACCCACTTTTGAGAGATTTGCAGATATAAAAGTGTAAACCTTTTTTTGGACCACACTGTAGAGTACTGACAAATCGTGCACATGTACCACGCATTTTTCAATGGGAATCATGAATTTTGCCGGGAAAACGAGGTTAGAACGAGTTTGGGGTTTATTCCGTATTGAAATGCGTGGTACACGATTTGGCACTCCACAACTCTCTTAGTAGATCAACACCGAAAATAAAGTTTCAATAAATATACGGAATTCCCAATTACATCAGAACAATTAGCTTCAAGAAGAGTATTATAATGCTCTTTTTTGTCATAATCTGTCCATATTTTGGGTTGGTATTTGTTTTGTGTTTTTCATTTGTGGTATTATCGAGTAAAGTACATATAGCTTTAATGATAACAAGATGCATGATTTGTATGTCTTTAAAAAATCGAATTTCGCAATAAAAATTATATACTACTTAAAAAATATATTGTAAGATGGAACCTTAGACATCTAAAGAGAAATTTTGTAAAATAACACGCATTTGTTTTTATGTTAAATAAGATAAACCCTCGCATTCCAAATATAACTTTAAGCACCCCTGACAGGTACGGCAATGTGTGGCGGTCAACCACGGACGGGGTTGGGGCAGTTCCCCGAGAAAAGTTCGTCATTGGACAAGGACCTTTATAGCGGAGCGACCGAGCTTCGAAAAGTGCTCTAGTTTCGAGTTACCCTCCCTTACTACAACAGAAAACACCATCCCCTTTATTTGAAGGATAAATATATATATTTAAGAAAATGATAGTTGTGTTTGAAATATTTGGGGGCAGGTATGATTTCTAGACGAAAAATGATTTGGGCTGCAAATTAAGCGAAATTAAACAATATTAAAATTATTTTATTTTTTTAAGTAAAAATATTACAATCCTTATTTTTTATGTTATCATTTTTTGTTATCATAGAGGTTTATACATTGGCATAAAGGGTTCAGGTACTACTCGTTGTGGTGAATGTGATAAAGGATTGTTTTTTTTATGGAAAAAAATGATTTGGGGGCTAAATTTCTAGAATATAATAATATATGTCAGAGATTGATAGTATTGCATCAGGATTAAATTTTGTTTTTGCTATAAAATAATAAATCTTGACATTCTTAGTTTTTAGCTCAAAACGTGGATTTTTTTTTACCCAAACACACCCATGCCACCAAAGTTTTTGACCACAACCATCATTTTTTTAAATTATGTATTAACTATCTTTCGAATAGAAGTGGTTGCGTTTGTTTGTATACCGAGGAGAGGGGTTGTCGACAATTTTGCAGTCCAAACCGCTCCCTATTATTTTTCACGGCAGTGACCGAGATAACATCCGTACCCATTCAATGTGCCAACGGAGTTTTCCTCCTCCCCCGGATATGCCTAAATCAATTACATTTATTTACATTATATCTATTTTAACAAACATTTCGGTTTCATCTGATACCATACTTGACCTCTGATTTTTTTTCTTGTCCCCTTCCAATTCCCACCTCTTCTGAAATCATCTCTCCAATGTTTGCGAGTTTTAATGGGTGTTGTAAATCATCTTCTCAGGAAAGATTAAATTTCCAGGTTTGTGGGAGCAATTTCAGGTTTTTAGTTACAGATGATTAAATTATGGTTAAAATGTTGTATATTAAATGCAGTGTGTATATGTTTTTTTTTTTTTGAATTTTTTTATTCATTATATTCATTTTGTTTATATTTATACACTGGGCTTTTAAATACATACATACTATTGAAGTGCTCCTGGAAGGTCGTTTAAAAAGAAAACTCGGAAACTTCGAAAAAAAATCATGTACAAATATTAGTCCATAAAAGTCATTCTGATTATTTGATATTTCAAAAATGATCACAATGGCGCTGCTCTGCTGCGGACCACGTAATGTTGTTTCCCGTGTCAGTTTGTTACGTATTTTTGGTTGCTGTTCTATCTGTTTTGAGCTTCTATATATCCGCAACAATTAACTTCTTGAGAATATACTGAAACAACTTACTGAAATGATACTCCACTGAAGGTGGTTCTACGCCACATAAAGCATGAATCTCGAAGCTACGAAGGAGCGGTGCCAAATTTTGTCACCCGGGGAACTTGATACGGAAATAACTTACGATTTAACCAGAACTTTCGTTCTGAATTTGTCAAACAGCGTATCACCTCTTACCCTCAATTTGCATTTATCAATGTCCTCGGCATCATTTTAGCTATCAGTAGAAATGACTCTTACGGTTAAATAGTGGGACTCAGTCATAACTTCCTTCTGATTTAAAATCCACACTCAACACCTGGCATTCATCGCCGTGCTAGAGGAAGAAGATACGTATAAACGTATCCCTGTTGTGCTCTCAAGAAGATTTGTTGTTAGTAACAATTATACTTGCCTAGATTAGAGGCATTGCCAAGATTATAGGCCGAAGACTTTGGTAAATATCCCACTCAACATCAACCCAAAATGTTTGATGCCCAACGGCCGCAAATTGCTGATCACTGCAGCAATGCATCTTCCTCTCGTCGTGTCAGGAACTAATGCTCAGTCATTGGGGAACTAATTTGATGACATTACTATAGGTTTTCCCCTTCGATTTCGCACAATTTCATCCGAATTCAACAAATGTTTAATTCCAATTCGTCCCCCCAAAAATCGAAACTGAGATTTGCCCACTCGATTTCGTCCTTTGGTCAACTAAAACATATCAAAACCCGGTGCACTCTAACTCGTCAATGGTCGCCCGGTTTGTCGTGTTAATTCAAATTCGTCGGGTCTTACAAGTTTCGTCGTTGTACATGGAACAACGATTGGCGTCATTGGTCATCCGATTCATAAAAATATCATTCGAATTCGTGTATAGGCCTGCATGGCGGGTATCATGCAAGCGTTTGAGGCCTAACATTTGAAATGGCTTCTTTACAGGATAGAGAAGTTGACATAATGACGGCAATTTTGTTAGGATGTATCACCTCAGGACGAGGGTGGCACTCTAAATTATATGATTTTTATTTAAATTCACTAAAGTTTTGTAGTTTGTGGTAGGGACAAATCAATTCCGATTTAAATTTTGAACAATATGTTTGCTGATATTTCAGCCCATGTTTCCCACCCTCTTAATTTTTGATAGCTTGCCCTGCATATATGCCTGCCGAAAACCCACCACCTCATTTGTACCATGGAGTTTTTATATGAACTTAAAAAATTCAACCCGAAAACAAATCAATGGTCCTGATGGAGTCTCGGCAAGATTGATCAAGGAATTTGCATACGAGATTAATGTGTCTTTTCGTGATATTTATTTTTTTCTTTTAAGAAAAGGATTGTTCCTCTCAGTGAAGAAGGCTATAGTTGTTCCTTATACTTAAAAGACACCAGCACGCTCGATAAATTACGTCCTGTCTCGTTAACATCTATCTTTGCCAGTCTCTAAATGGGTACTTAATGATATCAGTGAGATCATTGATAAAAAAACAATTTGTAATGTTTCCTGGGGTCTCAAAATCGTTATTACATTCTAAATCTATTCCTTTCTCCATGTCGGACTAAAAAAAAGTCAGCAATGTTTGGTCTGTTGGTGTTTAACTGAATTTTTCATGAGGCTTTTGACCTTGTAAAACACACAGTGTTTACTTTGATAACATCATTGAACGGGTGTCAATCGAAATATTATACCTTGGGTTTGTGACTTTCTTGACCACCGACAGCAATTTGTTAATTATATGGCGATCGTTTCCGAGTACGTCTCCTTGGTGCTGGTGTACCACAAGGTCCAAAATTTTGGTCCATTGGCTTCCAACTTTTCATCAATAATGCGGCCCCCCCCCCAATAAGCCAAGTCTCAATACTGGAAGTATAAGTTGGCGATCTAACATTTTGCCAGAGAAGGAATATTTTTAGCTTGTTGAGTTGCAAATAATCTTAATGACTTTTCTGATTGGGCCAAATACACTCAACTGAAAATATAGAAATCCTTCTAATGTCAGGCCCTGGAATATGGTTTGTGAACCTTTTAAATTCAGCCATAATTGTTTTAATACAATTTTTGTTTTATATGCCTTAGCAGGATGATGTGTAGTTAGTGTATGCATTCATGCACTGCATTGTTCCATTGTGTGCACTTTTTATGATCTCGAGTTTGAAATGCACCCTATGCATGCATGCGTGTCAACTTGCGTCATGTATTCAGTGTGTTGCAGGACACATGCCTCATCACATAACATTCATTAACATGCAGCTATCCATTTATTCTTTCTCGTGTCATGGGACTCTTTTATATTTTTTTTATTATTTTTATATAAACCCGTGCAATGATTTTTGTGTATTTTTTTTTATGCAGTTGTATTTATTAAGTCTGTACCAATTTTGATGTTCTTTTAATTTTGTAATATTTCCTGTAATTTTCCGCCACGGGCACGATTGTGAGAAAATATCATAAATACAAATAACAAACACTTACCTGAACCTATGAGTTGTTGGCTCATGTGAATGCCCATCGATACAATAGGTAATGTTACAGCTTCCATTAAGTTTGTACCTGTAAAAATCATATAAATTTTTGATAGTTATACCATGGTAACGAAAAAAGAAAACAAAATACTCGCAAAGACCTACACTTGCACACATTAATACGTTGAAATGGTACATTTGGATAACCATCACGCTCAAATTTTTCGTTCCTGTTCATTCCCGTTTGCGGTCAAAGGAGTCCCTATGGATCCTAAGTTAACAACGCATGTCCCATAGGAATAGTTCCCATCACTCATCACATTACAAGACTACTCTAAGACATTAACACGAGTGAAAGAAAAATCGAGAAATATTACTCGACCTTAAAAATCATGGTAAAATATTCCATGCATCGATTTTTACCAAAAAGAGGCTATTTTGTGTTTGCCTTTTCCCCGATATAATGCACTAATAAATTTAAGCTATGGTTCTTTTATATAAGGGCAGATACGTGTTATGCACAAAATGCTCCCCTCCCATGCCCATTGACACATCATTTTACAAAATGATTTTTGTCCTACAGTTCAGTCAAATGCCTCGTCACTTTTGAAGATGCCGAGTAAAATATCATTACGAGAATTTCTGTCAAATTTGAGTGGAAATCTTGTAAACTTGACTAGAAGCTTATCAAACTTGGTTATATTCTGGTCATATTTTTACTAGCAACCCCGTAAGAACATATTTAACAGGGTATTTAAGAGTTTCAATGTCTGAAATTTTTACCAAACTGAGTATTTAAGGACATTAAAATATATTATGATGAGATATGACCACCAAAATCATGCATTGTATTTGGGGTCAAAGCTTATAAAGGTATCATTTGAAGTCAATATCTGAAAATACTCCTCTTTTTCATATTGAACCACCGTTTACATGTAACTCTTAAAGACACTGGACATTTGGTACTATTCTGATAACGGACACGCAGCGGACAGCTATTGAGATGAACGTCAGCAAGGACATGGGCAAGGAAAACATAATTGAGAAACTGGCGCCTCAAGCTCGGTGACGGGAAAACAGTATCTGCAGCTTTCCATATACACAATAAGGAGATGATCGAGAGCTGAACGTCATAGTCAACAATAGGCGTCTCACGTTCCAGCCATTCGCGACAAAATTAACAGCGCGGGGGGGGGGGGTGGAGCACTCATCCGCCGCCTCACTGGCTGGGGAGCAGTACTTTGTTCATCACCACATTGGCAAGAAACTTCACACCGCGAATTGATACAGAATAGCGCGGGCGCAATTGTAAGCAACACTACCGCAACGGGTGCCGTGCGTGATGTATGCGCGGCGCATGCTTGTGGCTAGAAGCGCGCGCGTAAAATGGAATTACTTTCACGCGCGGATAAACAAAAGCCGACTAATTTTTGCCGATTAGGTGATGAACAAAGTAAAGCACTATTACCCTTCGCACTGCAAAACCTGGCTTTGTATTGGTTTGCACTACTGCAGAATACTGCGCACCTGTCTGGATTGGAGCAGGAGGTGCCAATACACATGCAAGCCATAATATGTCCTTGCAAGCCACAACTGGTGCCTCAAATCAGCAACTGTAGACCAGCTCCAAGTTCTTGCAGAAAACCCACCAGTGACCTGAGGATGAAATCACCAATCCATGACTCAACGAGCACTGGATCCAAGCCACCTCGGTAATGAATACATCACAGAGATGTACCGCTAACATCTGAGTCTAAATTAAGCGTCAAGCACCATCACACCATTTAACGTGTGTCTTGGAACACAGCGCCGGCCATTGTGGTGAATCTTGGCAAACTTTGGCAAATCTTCACTGCGCTAGGAAGTTATCAACAACATCATACGGCATGAAGTGGGAACTCACGTATACACAGTGTCAGATAGCGTTCGGATTCGCGATTTTGGTGACATTGCGGTACACTGGAGATTTCGCAAAATTACTTTGGCCTATCGTAACGATTAACGCACCAAAGATCACCTAACTAAATTGTTCTAGTAGCTGACTAGTTTTTAATATAGGTTATTTTGGAAAAAGACGAAAAAACGGGAAAAATACGATCCATAAAAGCATTTTTCTTACCTTATCAGCTCTTATCAGCTAGCTCATTCGAGGGATTGCTGCTGTCAAGTCGTGCCACACGCAAGGCTACAAAAAACTAGTGAGCTAAGGGGTCTTTTTTGTTGAGGAACCCATTTCTAACATTCAGATGCGCCTACCTGATTCGTTGATTTCGCGATCTCCAAGGTACCGCCCGGAAACCGTTTTTTTCATTCCTTGTTCAAGCTAGTCGCAGAGCCTTTACACAGCGTTTGGCTGCTAGGGGACCTCCCATGACGTAGTGCATGTCGAAGAATAGCCGGCCAATTAGCGATGCGAAACGGGAATAGGTGGCGCTGTGGTCCCAGCACTAGAGATACTAGGGAGCGTAAATGGTGTTGCCCTTTCATTCCATCCAAGATGCAGCACCGGGTTTGAGGGGGGAAATCGCCAGCCCCCGCCCCCCCCAAATTCCACAAAAGGGAACAAAAGGTCCACTTTTTTTGCCCGATTTTTTGGTGATAAAAATGTCGCAAAATATAGATAAAATAGGAGACAAGAAGTCCACTTTTTGGTGATAAGATGTGTCAATACGTCAGAAATATTTACCATTTTTATGGGGTTAGGTCCTTTTTCCCCAAAGGTCCCATTGTTTCAAAGACCCGCACGCCCCATCAAAATAATCCTGCGTACGACCGGGGGCCCTGTTTGATCAAATTTCACTGAACAAGAGACAACTTATTTTGACTGGCATGAATTAAGCAAACGGTGGGTAACCGGTCAAGCTCAACTATTATTATTATTATTTATTATTAAATGCACTATTAGTGCCTTTCAAAAATATTCAAGAGCGCTTTAACAGATAAAAAAAAATACATGTACAACGGAGAAGAATTAATAAAAAATACCACAAATACGATCAACCACTCCACAGTCCACACACACGCCACCGCATCACAAACACACCCATACATACACACTTCACAAAAGACTCATACCCACAGCACTGCTAACACACCTCGCCGCCGCACGCAAAAACAAAACACATCCAGAACACCACTTCCATGCGAACACCCATACTCACACAAGACGCACCGTACTACAAATACAGGACTTACAGAATGCAGAAAAAGTTTATTAATTACAAAATAATCTCTCTGATTTATGAAAAAGACATAAATTTTTCAACAACAAAAAAAGCTAATTTCAGATCACATTGCAAATCCAGGAAACACAGGAAAATTGAGGCAGTGGTATTACTCAGGCGGGAAAAGTTACGTTTTCAGCCGCTTCCTAAACGTCATAACGTAACTTGAGTTGCGAATTTCTTTGGGAATTGAGTTCCATAACTTTGAGCGGCAACTGAAATGAATTGTCCCCATAGTTACGGTAGGTCCGGAATGGCAGGCAAGACGGGTTGTGTCATTATTGGAACGAATACTCTCTTCCGGCCGGGCGAATATTTAACTAGAAATTCAGCAAGATAGGGTGGGGCCAGTCCATGTACACCTTTGTAGACAATCAATAAGATTTAATGATTCGGCTTTTCTACCGGCAACCAGTGAAGACGTCAACAGCGGTGCCGATGGATAAGTCTTTCTGCTTTAAAGACAATCCTCGCACAGGTTTTAAGTTTCTGGCAGTACCTTGCGATCCGGGGCAGAATTTGCCAAGTATCAGTCAGTTTGCTAGTCGAGACAGATAGAATTATGCCCGCACAAGGTGGTTGACAGCTGTCCCTTGATTGAATGTACGACGATCTATAATGCAGCCTGCAGGTGAAGTTGACCGTTGTTTGCACAGCCTTAACGTGTCATTCAGGAAAGAAATCTGATCCAAAATGACTCCAGGTTCCGAATTTTTTCAGATTGCTCATTGGTTCATCACTAAAAAGAATTTCGCAGGTTGATGTTTTTAACCTTTTTTCATATTAAGCTGACGCGGCAATGAAAAACTCAATTTGTCATTGTTTAGTTTCGGTTGTTTTCAGTCATCCAAAAAGCTTATTCCATCCATACAGAGCGGTCTAGATATGGCATTTTTAATCTCAGTGTCCTCTTTCGGATTGAACGGCAGATAAAGTTGTACATCGTCGGCGTACATATGATAGCAGATGCCATGCTTGCGAATAATTTCACCAATACTTTGTGCATACAATGTAGAAAAACATGGGGCCCACAACTAGGCCTTGCGGCAGTCCAAAGTCCAGGGAATATGTAGCAGATGAATGTTCACCAATACCGACACGAAAAGAGCGATTACTGAGGTATGAAAACAATCCAGTGTCAATACAGTGCCTGATATATGAAAAGTTTCAGACAGCCGCCTCGACAGGATTTGATGGTCAACCTGTCGAAGCGGAAAAAATCCAATAAAACAACAGCTGCGACAGTCTTGGGTTATTATCAATGCCTCATAATATCAGTTTTAACTCGCAATAACGCGGTCTCCGTGCTGGTGTTGTTTTTCGTACGCCGACTGAATCTCAAACAAACCATTGGCATTAAGATGGGCGTTAATTTGGCACAAGCAAGTTTTTCCATGATTTAGACAAGTAACTAATATTGTACACAGGGTTAATTTTAAATATGTTTTTTCCAAAGTAGATTTCTGTAATGATTGGGGGAAACCCACAGCCTCACGAATGCTCGTAGGAAAATACCTGTCCCTGATAATAATTCACAATTATGGTTAGTGCATCAATAACATTTTAAATATTATCCTTAAGTATCCACACTGGAACTGTGTCCAAAGAACACGACTATTTGGAGTGGAAGAACAATTTCCTCATTCATTAGCGACACATAATGAAATTCATCAAAAACCCTAACACGCTAAACTGTACTATTGCCTTTAATATTACAGGTACGTTTGATTATTCCACTGAATACAGACCGAGCTTGAGTTTCTTTCTGATCTTGACAATTTGCTGATAAAAATCGTCAAAGAGTCGCATAAATCAGTCAACGAGTCAGTATCAGGCAATACTTAGTGTTCTTATGCAAGATATTATTTAGTGTAAACAGCTTTTTACTGTCTGCCTCTGCAAGGATATCTTTATAATATGTTTGCGTTAGCAATTGGATCAATCCTGTTAACATTTTACTTTGTTCAACAGAAGCCCCACGTGATCACTGTGCACGTTTGTTTTTCCTACGTTCGCCTTTGGCATTATTTATATCACCATCATACCAAGGAAGTCGCGGTCTGATAATTCGGTAACGTTTGTTGAGAGGTGCATGGGCATCGAGCACGAAGATAAAGATAATTAAACTTATCGAGCATCTCGTCAGCATTTCCCTGAAGATCAGACACGAACTTTGTTTGAATATATCACTGGAAAAGTACACACGTGTCCAATATGTTGACGTGTTCTTACGGGGGGGTGGGGGGGCGTCTTGAATGTAAACCCTTAAGGCCGACTCAGAGATTTCCGGAGGAAGGGCGCCCTCATTTCCAAAAAAATCGTTGTTTTTTGATGTACTAATGCTTGTCCATATCTAATCACTCTGTGGGTGAAATTGCTAAGCTTAATTCGAATTCATTCATATAAAATCACAACTTTGTTATAAATTCCGATCCGGAATTTTTTTATACACAGCTCCATGGTACAATAATACTACACATAAAGGTTTACTGCATCAAAACAAAAATCCGATATGTCTCATTTCGGAATGTTGCGCTTCAGGTTACTATCTTTAGTTTCTAGTGGACTATTTGTCATTAGTACACAAAAAAAATAAGATTTCCAAATCTATGAGTCAGACTTTATGGAGGTGCGTGGAACAATTTTACAGTACAATTAATTAACGAATGGTCAGATCCAGAAAGGTAAACTTAACACTTATTAACAAGGTGGTCCTCGGGACGCGATATGACTAAGTCCAACGTGTGGCCATCTTTATGTGTCGGTATAGTGGATCCCAACATGCTTGATCTAAGCCATGTGTATTTAGGTGTCCAGGAAGCTCGTCTACCTCAGGTTTTGACGGTACATCGACATGGATGTTAAATCCCCCAGCAGAGCAGTCCTTAACAGGACTAAGGCAAATCTCATCAAGAAAACTCAAACGCTTCAAGAAATTCACTGGGCTGAAACCATTGTCAGTTGACGGTGGAGGTCCTAATAAAACGTAATTATTCTGAGACCGGTTTGTTAACAGAATACTGGCAAGTTCAAAGTATGAGTTGATGTTGGGAGGTAAAATCTGCAATGCAAGATGAGTTTTATGAATAATTCCATTCCTCATGTTCACACTTGTCTGGAAACTCAAAAAAGAATATCCGGATGGTGTCCAGTTTCACCAATACGACAGGTCACTGGGCAAGCCAGGGTTCGGTTATTAAGACAACTCAACATCATTTTCATAATATCATCAGAATAGCATTGTTTTTTTTTTCCGAACAGAACGGGCATTCCAAAGATGGATGTTCAAATTTCTATCATTATGTTTGTTCCAATGACTAAAATATCATGATGAAAATCCCAAATTGCCGGGAATTGAAGGAAATTGTCTTAGGTTCTGCATGACTGAATGGGTTTAGGGGTTGGACAGTGGCTTGTAGACACTTTATGACCTCCCTCTTTTACCGACGCTGCTGCATCGCTTTTTTCCTTCTGAGGTTTTTACAGATTGGAAATGGGGCAAGTTGCGAAATAATTGAGTGAATCGAAATGTTTGCATACATTTCAGGAACCACAGTTTACTTTATTTCACAACCCGTGGCGATGTTTCAATGACCGCAACACTCCGGGGAATAGAAAATACAGGTGTTTCTTTGTGTACTGATGTTTGTAACCTGGAGATCTGTCGGGGTAAACACCATTGGTGATTGAATTTGTATCATCATTCACCTTAACCTGAGTTAATCGGTTATTGATGAAATTGATCGGGGAGGGGTCATACTGGATATTATACTTGCCCTATACGTAAACTTACACACAAACGGCAAAAGAAATGTCCCCTAATACAGCAAAATACAGCTAGAATCTGATTAAAAACCAACGCCATGGGTGAATCCATAGATAAAATCCATCCATATATATAATTAAAAACAATCAGTCAAGCAAAGCGGTAAAAGCACATTTTCAGAGCGACCAAAGCGACCAACAGGCGCTGGTGGCACCATTGAACTCTGAAGAATTTCATAATCGAGCCAGTGAAATCCTGTCCAGTATCCTGATCTTCCACGCCCAAGGCTTGGGTAAAACCACCGCTGCGCACAGGAGTGACCTTGCTTCCCAAACACAGCTGCACCGTATGGGTGTCTGTGCCCGAAGTCTACTCTGTGTGTGTGGAGAGTCTGAACAGACAGCCGACGACCTTTAACCAATCATGTCGCCTCCACCATCCTCCACATGGTACCCTGGGTCTGCCTGAAGTTGATGACTCCACAAGGAATTGGCTGTTGAATCACAACCTTGAGATATGGTCCTTCCTCGTTGGGGCATACGATAGAAGAAAAAGGTACTTTTCTTTCAGCAACAATAAGTAAGTACATATCTGTCAGATCTGTCCGATATACAAGGGATTAGATTTGTGGTTTGGATGGTAGAAGCAGCATTGCATATTACACCGCACTATTACTTAAATACTAAAATAATAAGTATGTAGCATGAACAATTTTCAAACTTCTACCACACCACGCAATAAATTGACGGTCAGTTAAAAATTCACTGCCTATCCAACTTGGGACCCTCGTTTTACTATTCCGATGCTCTAGCAACTGTGCTAATGGGTCAGATGGGGAAGAGTAGTGATGTTATATATATATATATATATATATATATATATATATATATATATATATATATATATATATATATATATATATATATATATATATATATATATATATATATATATATATATATATATATATAGGCCTTCAGTCCAATCCTTGAAAATTCTTCATGCTATGTTAATTACCAACCGTTTGAGCTTCTTTATTCACGTTAACATAGATTTCGGAATTGGTTTCCATAATGATTATATTCTTCTAAAATGTCATCCACGCTTCTTGGTCATGTTGGTTAGAGACAGTGAGGAGGAAAAGGATTGGGTGAAAGCCTATAGATATAACTGCATCTTCTCCTCTCACCCATGATCCTCAGTTGGTTAGAGCAGAATCGACTAGAAACCGAAAGTCCCACATTCAAATCCTGGATGGCAGTTAATTTTTCAATGATGTCCAATTTATTGTGTGGTGGGTTGAATTTTGAAAATGCTCATGCTGTGTTAAGTACTCACACGTTTGAGCTCTTTATTAAATAATTATATCTTGGGGTATTATGTGAATTGCTTTTATTTTTGTTTACAAATGAAAATAATTTTGTTTCATGAAAGTAAAATTAAACACACCATCGGGATTTATTTTAGTAGTTGATGGGAACTAGTGATTGAATGTCATCGGCAAAGGCGTATCATCGGTAGTAATATGCTGCGATGTTGACGGCCAAAGTACTGCAAGGCCCGTTTAACAGCGACGGTAAATTGATCTGAAACAATGATAAAGTAAAACATGGAGCCACACTGGCACCAACACCATTAGTTAGTTAGTTTATAAACCAAAGTTGTAAACCGGTTTTGGCCCGTCCAACGGGGGTGGCCGGATAAAACCTCACACTCAGCAATACTGCGTGTGAGGATTTATTAGAGCAAAAGATAATTGACCGGATGCCCTTCTGACGCCAATCCACACATTTTCGGCGGGGGGCCTAGCCTTGGGCAACTTTGCCCACCAATACAAGGAAGCATGTGTGGATGCATGGCCGCCAAGCTCTCCGAGCTGACGCCCTTGTCACCATTGTAACATAAATTACTGATGACTATTTTAACTAGTGAAAGCAAATCTTTTCTACCTTCATTATGATCAATTAAGTGTTAGCAATATCATTATCCTCAGCAATACTAAGGCTGAATAAGTTGTTGAAACATTAATCAGTTCACTTTCATCAGCCGACATGCCGACGGGTCAACATAAGATCATCAATTTAATACACGAGAAAGTTTTCATGGTAGTATACAGGGTGAGTAAAAAAAAAAATTGACCCTGATTTTGCCTGCCATTTTGAATTTTTAAATAATGTATATCTAACATATGTGGTATCTTTGGAAAGCCTATTTCATTATCTTGAACTTGCTGTAAAGATGATTCCAATCGGTTAAGTATAGGCCGAGATACAGTCTTTTGAATCAAGTAGTCTGCTTTTACCCCTATCCACGGATTCCCATTTGAATGCACGGCGGCCAATTAAGCAATGACTCCACAAAATGATGATTAGGGCATGTCTATGTTTATGGCATATAAAGTGGTATCTTAAAGGTGTAAAAGCCAGTGATAATGGTTAAGTTTTATTTGAAACATGTGGCATATTTGGTCTACTATACAAATATAGACAAGACTTTAAACCTCATAGGTGTACAGATGTATGTTCCTTCATATGGTATGGTTCATTCAACTCCTCCAGAAACTGATACATGTATCAAGTTAACTTATTTTTCAAATGATTTTTATGAGTGATGAGGGATGTAGAAACGTTAAGAGGCCATCGATGGTAAATTGTGACTGAATTTTGTGGGGTTAAATAGCGTCACATATATTCTGCAGTCAATAAAAAGCCCGATTTTCTTCTGAACACTGATTTGCTTCACTGAACACCATTCATTTGAATGTGAATCCGTGGACAGAGCGCAAAACAGACTACTTGATTCAAACGACTGTAGCTCGGTCTATACCTAACCCGATGTGAATGATCTTTGCAGCCAATTAAAGATAATGAACTAGACTTTCAGATGATACCACACACATTATAGACACATATTACTTAAAAATTCAAAATTGCGGACACAATCAGGGTCATTTTTTGTTTACTCACCCTGTATAATATAAAAATAATGCCGAAGCCAGTGTTTATTCCATCGTTTTACTAGTCCGATGCTCTACCAACTGAGCTGATGGGTCAGATGGGGAAGAGTAGTGATGTGACCTTCAGTCCAATCCTTGAAAATTCTTCATGCTACAGGGTGAGTCAAAAAGATTTACACTCGTTTTGTTTAAATTTTTCTACAGCAGTAAAAAATCTACCGAAGATATTGACTATAACATATAAAACAAGATTATTTCACCTCCTAGGAAAACTTTGATTTTTGAACTTTGCATTGAGAAGTTATGCTAACTTGAAGGTAGGTACCCATTTTTCACTCTGATCACGGAATCGCTGTTGTGGAATATGGACAAAGCGACTTGGATGAGTCGATACAAGTATATCATGACATTCTTTGCTTACTTTGACCCCATTTTGTAAGTCTTCAAATGTCAAAAAAAAATGTCAAACTATTTCATTATTCTGAAAGCAATAAAAAAATATGAAATTTTACACCCCGAACTTTGAACTTTGTTCGAAATTGATCACATATCTTTTCGCGGAAACTTTGAATGCAAATATGTAGGCAATTATGTGCAATACAGCCGGTTGATCAACATATTCACAGATGCCTTCATAATCTGATAGAGGGGGGCTACTTTGGGGAATCAATATTTGAACATAAAACACATTCAATGTCTATCTGTCTTTCCCTTTGCATCTCAATCCTATCCTCTCCCTTCCCTCTCTTTTCTATACTCCCTTTCTCCTTGTCTTTTTCCCACTTTCCTGCTTTACTGGTAGCTTAAGCTTATTTCCTCGTCAGACCCATGGGGGAGGGGAAGGGTACAATGCGTCCCCTTCCCCCTTTCCCTGTTACGCTACTGTAATTGACAATTGTTAAAAAAAATCAACAACGGTTGGTAAGGATTAGGTAATGGTTACTTGAGAAAAAAACAAAGTTTATTAAGCATTTATATGAGTGTAACACAATGTCTTTACTGCTGTGGACATGGAGAATTGTACAACCGTGGTCAATATGGTTTTGGCGGATTTCCGTTAATTTACCATATCTACAATATGCGAAAAGGTAAGCTTCCGATTTTTTTACCAATGACAGTGGATATAATGAGCTATTGTTTAATGTAGAAAAACAATTTATAAACTTGCTTAATATTTTTAATATTTTTCTGAAATCGAGTGTAAATCGTTTTGACTCACCCTGTATGTTAATTACCCACGCGTTTGAGCTTCTTTCTTCACGTTAACATAGATTTCGGAATTGGTTTCAATAATGATTATATTCCTCTAAAATTACATCCACGCTTCTTGGTTAGAAGACATGAGGAGAAAAAGGATTGGACTGGAATGTCTATATATAACTGCTATTCCCCATCTCACCCATTATTTCGGTTGGTAGAGCATCGGACTATAAACCGAAGGTACCAGGTTAAATCCTGGATGGGCAATGAATTTTTCACTGACTTAGTGAAAGTCCGATAAGTCATAATTTTTCACCAAATCGTGCACTTCTGGACAAAAGCATGAAACTTGGCACAAACCCTTCCTTGGGATATGTAAAGCAATTTCAGGAGGGGTGCCAAAAATTCGAACACCAAAATTTCAATGACGTCATAGGCCACGCCCCTTTTTTTATACATATTTCGTTTAAATGTTAAAATCATTACTTCTATAATCATCTCAAGGTTGGTATCAAAATAAAGCTTGAGACATGTAGATTCTAAAATTATCTAAATATTTGAATTATTTGGTAAGCAGAGGTCAGTTTTTGGGGGTCATTTTTAAAAAGGTCATATGGCATACCATTGGCCAGTATTGTGGCTGTTAACCGTAGTTAAGGCTTAGTGTCAAAAAGAAGGGTCATAATCCAAATGTGACATCTCCATTGGTCACTCGTAACTTGAGTTTCATGTATAATTGTCTTTAAATTAAATCATTAATATCAGCACTGCAATTATTTCAGGTATTGATAGCCAGCAAATAGGAAAACACATGCTACTAACTAATTGCAAAACGTACTATTTCTCCAAATTGTATTTGGGAAACCTTAAGAACACGTATCAAAGTTTCGCAAATCAAATAGTTATAGTAGAATATGTATGGGGGCAAGTTTATACCGGCTCAAAATATTGAATGATCAAAATGAGCCGAAAAGTATTATGTTTATGCCTTTCCAACAGATTAAAAAGTATAGTTTTCCCATCTAAGAAGTATATGTTATGAGGCAAAATAGGTTCAAGCAAGGTCACATGGGGTAAAATTTACCCCATTGTGACTTTGTTTATTATAAATATTACTGGTGCACCATATATATATTTTGTTGCATAATTAGAATGCAAATGTGACTGGGGCTATGTGAGGTCACTAACTATAACTCTAATTCTATATTGAAATGTCAAACTAAGAATCTATATACAATTTAGTATCTAGTGTGACCAAATCAACAAATGTTAAAACCAGTTTGGAGCAAATTGGACAAATTTTACCCAGGATGACCTTGAACTGTTATGTGCCTATTGTAATAAAACTATTGATCACAGATACTGTTGAACTATACATATTAATTCAAACAATTACAATTTCAACCCCTGGTCACTTTGACCCTTTATTCCTACATATTCCACATAGTCGATTTTTGCTTAATTTATATTATTAGTCCCATTTTGCAGTATATTCACACTAAAACTATAAATCCCCCGAATGTTTATATATTGCATTTGTGAAAAAGCTGTTTTTTGAGTGTAATTTTAATAACTAGTACTTATTAAAGCATGAAGTAGTGCTTGCAGAGATCTTATAACAATAGGTCAATTACATGGTTTATAATGTTTGTACCAGGTTGATGGTTCCAATGTTTCTGCAAGTCGGCGTTTGACAAGGGGAGTCTTGGAAAATAGCTAAAAATGTCTTCAAATCATGTGAAATGGGCCATGAGCATTCCATATTAATTTGTTCCTTCAACCCACACAACCAATAATAAAATAAAAACAATTTAAAATGAATAATAATATTAAAATAAATAAATTTAAAAAAATTATTACATTTTAAAGTAATAGCTTTGAGTTCCAATATCAAAACGTATTGATACATATGGAGTTTTAAGGTAATAAGGTAATTCATCAAATAGAAAATATATATATTATATCAAGTAAAATAAAATATAGTGTACTCTACAAAAAGATGTACAAAAGATGATGGTGAAACAGAAGAGAAGTCAATCCACTGGACTTCTGTCCAAAAAATCTTGTATTATTGTTCAAAATTATCTGGAAATTTGATAATGGTGTTTAGGAGTTCTACAAGATACCCAATATTGGGGTAGATTTCTGGACGGACCTTGTAACATTGAGCCCAAATATACCATTTGACCTTACACTTTATCGAAACTGCTACAGAAGTACCCACAAATTATTCCAAATACCGCCATTAAAACAAGAGATAATACTTGTAAGCACAGGAATTATTCTTTCTATAGTTCAAACGTAGAACATCACGTCCAGGAACTCTACACATAATGAATGAAATCTCTTAAAGAAAAAGACCAAACAAAACAAATGAAGAGCAGATTTTGATAGTTTCCTTGGTGACTGCCAACAGCAGTACCGGAACACACTTCTTGGCTCCACATAGAAATGGCTTCTGTGCTGTCGAACATGATTGGCCACTTCTTGGTGGATCTTGTGGACAACAAGTCTTGTAAGAAGCCGGGATTGCCTGTTTGAAACTTCTAATCATTCTGAAAGCTTTCCATGACAAGGACCTGGCTTCAATCATCAAGTCTCAGACCTTTAACTTGGGCAAAGCGTTAAACGGAACGCTTTGCAGCTCACAAATACTTTTGATGGATCCTTGTTCTAGATTTGGAGACTGTACATGATGTAACCTTGGTCATGGCAGTCTAATTATTTCACGCACGACCGTGTGTGCTACAGCCTCCATTGCCATTCGGAAATCCAGACGAGACGAGAAAGACAAGAGTATTGGGCTTTTGGAGGAATGTAATCTGTATGTTACAGACTTTTAGAGCATAAAGGGACATCTTAAACAATGATGACAAAGAGCCAACCTTCCATACTGTGTATCATTTCTTGATTTCATATAGTTCTTGATGTGATATTGATCTTTGCTCCGCTAAATCACACCAAGACTTTATGCTATACATAGAAGTGCTGGGAAGCACTAGCATCCTGGGTCTTTGCCAGGAACCATATGGATTTCATTTCCATGCATAACATTGTTTCCTGAAATATCAGGGGCATTTTGACATTCTGGGTTATCACAAAGGCATTATTAAAGTTCTTTCTCCCCGCATTCCATTCCAAATGCTCCAGCTCTATAGAGGTTTTTTGCTGGACTGCTAGCTACTGCTCAGGATGCTGACAAATCCCTGAAAGCTATTATAGACCTTGCTACCAGAAATATCCAAGGTAAGTATGAGAACTGCTTAAGTAATGCTGCAGGAAATTACCCATTACCGTCTATTGCTGTGAACTGCAGTGGTCGCCACTCGCCAACAGGATTTGTTGCTCTGGTATTTTTTGTGCCTTTGGTCATGGTCTCCGTGACTGGGGACCCATACCTTCTAATGTTTCAGTTTAATGATTTATGGCAATGCATTTGAAGTAGCCCTGAGCGAAGTATTAGACCTGAAAATGTCAATTCTCCAATGCACATAAAAACACCCCCCCCCCCTTTGTGACGACACCAAAAGTGTACTTTTTGAGTTATGTTTTAGTAACAGTCCCTTTTGCGAAACTTAACCTCGTCTACCTGAGAGCCATTTTTTGTAACAAAACTGCCGAGGGGGGGTTACCACCCCCTGTGTTTTTTGTTACTGAACACACCGACCTGTAAATTTGGTACCAAAGGATAGCTAAGTTTCTTCTTTCCATTGGTATCAAAATACGTAATACATCTCCATTATGACGTCACCATGACGTCATATGTTGAGGAAATACGAAAATACTGAATAGGGTGGAAAATTTATATGTACGCAATTTTAGTGCCTCACACACCTTTATTAATACTCAAAATGCTGTCATTATATAAAACTAGTCATTCCTCATTAAGCAGATGTCCAAAAAACCGGATGAACATCTGATTTTCCTAACATTTTTGTCGAAAAATTGAATTTTCCTGTGTGTGTCTATGGAAAATGGCAGTTTTGCTGACAATGCACTTTATACGTCATGTGACGTAATGCTAGCATGTTTGTACTTTGTATTGGGGGGAAGTAGCCTCTGACAGAAGTTATTAACGACCCTGAAAATTTCAATTCCTCACATAAAACACACCCCCCCCCCCGTTGTGGACGTACACACAAAAGTGTACTTTTTGAGTTATTTTTTAGGTAACAGTCCTTTTTGCAAACTTAACCTTCGTCTACGTGAGCCATTTTTTGTACAAACTGCCGAAGGGGGGGTTACCACCCCCTGTGTTTTTTTGTTACTGAACAACACCCGATTCCTGAATTTGGTACCAATGATAGCTTATAGTTTCTTCTTTTTTTCCCATTTGGGTATCAAAATAAAGTACTAACATCCCCATTATACGTTCATGACGTCATATGTTGAGGAAAGTCCGAAACTACTGAATAATAGGGTGGAAAATTTAATTTCGCAATTTTAGTGCCTCAAACACACCTGATTATAGCTCTAAAATGCGCATATATCAAACTAGTCATTTCCCATCAAGTAGAGTCAAACACCGCCTGAAATCTGTTTTCCTAACATTTTTGGCGAAAAATTTTTGGGTGAATTTTTCACTGGTGTTGGTCTATGGAAATGGCAGTTTTGCTGACATGCGAACTTTATGACGTCATGGTGACGTAATGCTAAGGCATGTGGTAACTCATTTTTGGTATCAATAGAAAGAGGAGGCCCATCGCATCTATTGGTACCAAAAATCCAAGTGCTGTGATGTTCCTGTGTTGTTGTAGGGCATTTTTGTACTTCTCTTCCGAGGGGGGTGGTTCCACCCCCCCCCACCTATCCCATCATTGGGATTCACCCTGTATCTTACCTATACCCCTGTGGGATGTTTGTTTTTGGAATTAAGGAGCGGACATGACAATTGGACAATTACCTTAAAATATTGGGCACCAACAGGGGGTTTATTTAGCAAGCCGGGAAAAAAAAAAAACCTGAAGGGTAGGTGGTAACCACCCCCCCCCTCGGGTATACGAGGGTTTTCAGATCTGTACACAGACAAAACAAAGATAAAATCAAAAAAATCAAAGCGGCCCTCTTTAGGTTCACTTTCCTTCCGGCATGATAACGCGGTTTTGGGACGTACGTTTGCAGAAATGTTTCAATTTGTAAATCCTCAACGACGAATGCCATTCTTAATAATGAACAACACATATTCCTTCAAAAGAACAACGTTTTTAAATCAAAGAAGTATTACCGTACAAACTTTCACATTTAACAATCTCTGTTTTAAATAACCTCAACAAGTAGTACGAGGTGCGTGATAGTGCCATTTTGGGAACGTACGGCAACAGCATGTCACTTTTGTAATATCCAGCAAAATCTAATTTGTGAAATTGAAGTATGCCTATTTTGTTTCTCGAAATCTGCATAGTATTTTACCTTTGATTATGAACAAAAACAAGGTATTTTGGAGATTTTTTATTTTTGACAAGTGTCAAAATTTGTTTGACATAAATACGGAACTGCCCTTTATTTGTATGTCACGCCAGGTGGTGAATTTGATACCAACAGTTGTGAATTTTAATAGCCCAAAAAAAAATGACCTCCAATGGACCTGTTACTGACCTGTAATGACCCCAAATGTTAAGATACCCTACTAAAATATCTTTAAGACATCTTTATGTTCGGGCTTTAATTTTATACCACACATGATAGGTTTCTCAGGAATTTCCATTTAGAACATAATGTTAGCAATATTCACACAAGGGGGCGGGGCAATGACGCATTCATGAGGGTCCGATTTTTGGGCACCCCTTCTAAGGTTGCTTTGTGGCACCCCAAGGAATGTCCTGTTCAGTTGTTTCATGCTTTTGTCCAAAATGCCCATGTTTTATGTTATCTACTACAGCTACTTCAATTTTTGTTGTGTGGTTGAAGTTTGAAAATTCTTCATGCTATGTTTTACTCACACTTTGAGCTTCTTTCTTCCCCCAACAAAAAAAAAAAATTAATTTGATGTTATCATTGGGGTTATTATTATCTTGCTTTTATTTTTTTTTTTACTACTGAAAATATTTTTTTTGTTCATAATAAAATTAGACACCCATTTCGGGACTATTTTTAGGATATTATAGTATGATTTACTGCCAAGGCCCGTTGTAACAGCGACGGTAAATTGATCTGCAACACTGATAAAGTAAAACAAATGGATCCACACTGGCACCAACACCATTGTAACATTAAATTACTGATTGAATATTTAACTATTGAAAGCAAATCTTTTCTACCTCATTATGATCAATTTTGTGTTAGCAATACCATTATCCTCAGTAATACTAAGGCCTAATAAGTTTTTGAAACATTAATCAGTTCACTTTCATCAGTAGACATGCCGACGGGTCAACATAAGATCATCACTTAATACACGAGAAAGTTTTCATGGTAGTATAGATGAGGTGACATGTGACGTCACCGCCGCCGGGCAAGAAACAAATCGCTGCCCGGCGGTATGCGTGCGCAACTGTAGGGCTTGTGCTTTTAAAATTCGCGCTCAATCAGTATAAATAGCCCAATGAATAGTGCTGCAGCTGTATGTGATGTCCGTCGCACCTCGATCAAGTCAGTAGACCAGGTGCTAAGTTGTGTTTGTAAATATCGATGTCACCTCATCTATAATAATATAAAAATAATGTCGAAGCCAAGTTATTATTATGTTGTTTATTGCATATGCAATATGATATTTTGTTGTTATGGTTGAAAAGGAGGACAGAATGTAGCTAAGAACGAAAAACCCCAAAACAGTCAGTCAGTTCTCTATTATGAAGATTACCTAACAAATATTTTTTGAAGAGCGCCCTCACTTTTTAAAATTTGAGACTTTTGTACAGTTGGTAATTGTCCAGTAAACTATAGATGAGGTGACATCAATGTTTACAAACACAAGTTAGCACCTGGTCTACTGACATGTTAGAGGTGTGAAGAATATGCCCATACAGTTACAGCATTCAATAGCCTTATCACGTCTGATTGAGCGCGAATTTTAAATGTACAAGCCCTGCAGATGCTCACGCATACTGCCGGGCAGTGTTTTGTTCGTTGCCCGGCGTCGACGTCACATGTCAACTCATCTATACCTGCGAAGAGTAATGCTCAAAAGTACGTATTTGTTAATACTGTATACAATCTTGCAACCAAGGTTTTTTTAATATTTCTTTAAAATATCGGTCCTTTCTACATGCCAATATTTAAACCGTAGGGAAACATTTTATGTCAACCAAATGTGTTAAATTACTCTGTTTTGCAGCGAGGTTAATCCACTAACCTCGACGGATTTTGAAGTCAATAATTTATTCCTAAATTATCATGATATTAGTAAGATCTATTGAACTAAGGTTTAAGAGGAGATTTTGTAATATTACTGAGGCAGAGACTGTCATAGTTAAAGCGGCACTAGCACATTTTCACAAAATATGAAATTTCTTCAATTTGCTCTCAAATGATAGTCTAGGCATGGAAGAACAGAGATATATTTTACACATAAAATAACATACCAAAACGATGGGGACATTGATATGAGGATAAAGACATCCAGGTAATTTGTAGGCCAACTTTTAAGTTTTCCATAACTTTAATCAACAAATGTGTATATTACATGAATAGTTCTGACTCGTACTCACTGATATTAAAACCACAAAGGTTATAGACAGATCAAACAGTGTGCATATCGTGGGAAACATGCATAGGGCGTGCGTGTTCTTGTGTTAAACGCCATTTTCGTCGTCTGCTGAATTTAACGTCGCCGGCGACGTTAAATTATAAAATCGTTCTGTTTACCCATAAGGGAAGGCTGATTTGGTCTTAATCATTTTCGGGTGAGGGCTTTTGTATATAAAGCCTTACAACCATGCAAAAATTATCGATTTTGAAAAATCTTGAGGGCGCACTATTTTTCAAATGTGCCAGTGTCTCTTTAATGCACGTAGCAGTTCCCCAAATTACCGTTTAGAAATTCCCAATGCCCAAATCGAGCAGGTCTTGTCCTACCCCCCAAAAAAAAAACTCCGATCAATGAATAGGCATGGATAATTTATTTGAAAACTCCTATTAGAATGTGTGTGCGCGCGTATGTGTGTGTGATAGTGTGTGTGTGTGTGTGTGTGGGTGTGTGTGTGCGAGTGCATGCGCGCGCGCGCGCGTGTGTGTGTGTGTATGTGTGTTTACTTTTTTTGTGTGTTTATTTAATTGTGTCTGTGTGTGTGGGTGTGTGTGTGTGTGTGGGTGTGTGTGTGTGTGTGTGTGTGTGGGTGTGTGTGTGCGAGTGTGTGGCAGTGTGTGTATGGGGTGTATCCCTTTGTGTCCGTTTCCATCTTACCTTGACATCCTAATAATTCAAAGCGCATAGCAATATGATTTTGCCATTCAGTAGGGCGAATCCGTATTGCTGTTACCATGCTTAATATGTTTGGCAAATGTTGAGTTACTGGTGTATTTCTGTCGGTATTACCTTCAAAAACCTAAAAAAAAAATGAAAATCTTAAGATTGTTTTCAATTAAATTCAGATTTATTATATGTAGCTACATCAACTAATTATTATTATTATAAAGATGTGGGATAAGTATTTGACAATTTGACATCCTTATCTGGCATTTTTTTTTCGTTAACATGCACCAAGGTTAAGATGGGAGCCGATAAGGCTGCCTTTTTAGCTTCTTTAAAACCTACAAATTACGATACATCTGTATTTTATTTAGTTATAACATCCAAAATGAGTATTGAAGTTTAAATTTAAGTATGAGATCTATGTCTTTGAACATTACAAACTCGCGTCTGGTATTTTGTTTTGACAACATGCTTAAAATTCAAAATGGCGGCCATTAGGAATATATGACAATTTGTAGGTTTTTAAAGATCTTAAAAGGCAGTCATATTGGCTGCCATCTTGATTGGTAAACATGTTAACACACTTGAAACGTCAGATATGGTTTGTACTGGTAGATCAGGAGCAGACTATCATAGGGGGCCTTATTTAAGGAATTCGTTTACCCCTCACTACAGAAAGGGTTTTATAAACACCGTTGGTAGTTAGTATGGACCCTCTACATCAATGCTAGGTAGTTCAGGCGCGGATCTAGGGAGTGGGCAGAGGGGGCGCGCGCCTCCCGGTAATTCTGCAAAATCTTGCAAAATCAGCCCATTTTGGACAAGTTTCAGCCTTCAGCGCCCCGGTAATTTTGACGTTTTTCAAATCCTGGATCCGCCCCTGTAGTTAGTACTCTCAAATTGTGACATCACTTTTTTCAATCGGGTCCAATTTAAGTTTACACAGGGGTCAAACTTTTAAAATGCCCCAATCATGAAACGTATGCCATACTGTCCATCTAATCATAAGGATTCCAAAAATGTATAGTTTTGTACCACCTAAGACCATTGATTTTGGAGTATAGGGTAAAAATGGCAAAAATGGTAAAAAAATGTCAATCTCAATTTGTACAGGGGTCAACGTTAAAAGTTAATCTGATTATATTTTAAATACTTTTTTGCCTGAGGTAAGAGGACTCCCCAAAAATATAGTTTTGATTATGTTAAATATTTACTTACCGAGATAAAAGCAAAGAAGGTCAACACCAATTGTATTATGTTGCCCTATGACCTATTTTGTCGCATAACATGATAAATATGCATTGCAGATGGTACAAACTATTGCTTATTTTGACACATTAACTTCTTTCATTATTTTACCAAAATTGAAGCAACTTCTGATTTTGACCCCTGTACAAATTTTTTAACCATTTTAGCCATTTTTACATTTTAACTCCCAAACCAATGGTCATAGATGACGGACAACGTGGCATACATTTCAACATGAATGGAGCATTTTAAAAGTTTGACCCCTATTTAACCTTAAATTGGCCCCTATTGAAAAATTGATACCACAATTTGAGAGTACTAACTACCTAGCATTGATATAGAGTGTTCATATCAACTATCAAAGGTATCAAACCT
Source organism: Ophioderma brevispina (assembly GCA_023653785.1). Lineage (NCBI taxonomy): Eukaryota > Metazoa > Echinodermata > Ophiuroidea > Amphilepidida > Ophiodermatidae > Ophioderma > Ophioderma brevispina. The sequence goes on from JAMKCH010000114.1 coordinate 144,474, forward strand.
TTTCTTTAGTGAGAGGTAAACGATGATGTATAGAGCCCAGAATTATGCCCCTATCACAAATACGTGATGAGTTATGGTCAATTGGATTATTTCGGGACATATTGAATTTCGAGGTGGCCATATTGGCTTTGATGGTAATGCTGTGATCAAATCACATTAAGAACCTGTCCAGTAGAATCTTCGTGTTTTAAAATCTGGATATAGAGCATAAAATTATGGCCATTTGAATAAATTTGAGAGTAGTAACGGCCATATTAGATTTCTGGAAAATGCCAATGAAACGAAATTTTGCACACCCTCCATAATTACTGGCTTAGGTCCTCATAAACAAAAATCAATCAATAGCAAAAGTCTGTACTCCATTTCCACCCTGCGCCCCACAATTCCTCCTGACTATAAGCTGAAAGAAAGAGATAAGAAGGAAACACTCGACTTCCACCATCCGATTTTAATTTGTTATTCATTCACCCGCACAAAAGGAAGGGATTCAACATCGACCCTTTGATCGTAATCCCTCCGCCGCAATCGATGATCGGCGAGCAATCATTACTGAGAATTTTTTTAAAACTCGAAGTGTAAAAGTGTATTGCATATTACAACATTTTCCGGCTGTCTCCGGTGTGTATTTGTTGCTGTATTGTTAAATACGCAGTGTTTGTATATCGTTACGCGTTCAGCTTTAGTGCCCAAGACTGCCCAGTGTGAGAAATAAAGGATGAAAGTTTTACTCCATTTGAACGTGTGGACCGGGGGCGTCTTGTTGGGCACTCATGCTCGTTCCATGGGTTCTTAAAGTGACCCCGGACGGTATCAATTTTCAGTTAAAATATACCCGGCCCCTAATGGGACCAGTTTTGGTGAAATTATACTAGTTTTCAGTGAAAATATACACCTAACGGTACAGCAGCCATATGACTGTGCTATTTTAAATATATTTTCCACTAGTATTATCCCAGTTATATACTCTCTTTTGAAATTCCACTTATAATGCATTATAAACATATTTACTTGTATGCAAAATATTTTTGATTAATATTGTAACAATTAATTGTTCACTGTACTGCATCATTGACATATATAATTATTTATCATATTGTTTTTGCTGTATTCTATGATGAACAAATAAAGATTGAGTGAAGATTGAAGATAATTTGCAGTGAGATTATACCCCTTGCGGGACCTGTTCTCAATACATGAAACAGATACACATTTAAAATAGCCAATATACAAGAAAAATGACACTTGTGCTACTGCAAGAAAAAAATACACACTTAGGTTATTTTGCTGATGTGTTTAGGTTAATTTTTCCTATTGTATCATTGAACCAGTCACAATCACAACTGAATTTGTACCCCTAGCGGGATTAGGACTTGATTATTGTAAATTTGATACCCTAGCGGTAGTTCCGCATTTGCAGCTAGTTCCTCTTTTTTTGAACGAGCATGGGTTCCCGACCAAAATCCAAGAACCCCCGGGCGTGTTGACTGGTTTCCATGTAAGCCGCCATATGTTTGAGTATTTTCTTCGCAGCATTCATCGCGTGCTGATTCGCTGATTCCCGATAACCCGGAATCTTTACGCAATGAAGAAACAACCACGAACTGCGAATTATCGGATTAAGATTATCCTCGGAAGGGTCGTTGTGCGTCCTTCTTATCTCTTTCTTTCATGGTGCATGATACAATGTTGACCTTTTAATTAGATATCCATGCTACAGACCTGGGGATAACCTATTTCCTTCACTAAAATTAAAACAATATTAGTTTAACCAGTAAAAGCTATATCCCCACATGAAGCGAGTGGACATTATTTAGAAAATTAATAAAATATCAACGCAATTTATTTCTATAATATCAGTGACCAACGGATAAACATGACCTCAACATGCATAAGTGAACAATGTAGCTAATGATACTCAATAATCGGTTCGGAACACACTTCACATTTTTTTACACCTGGTCCATTGTTAATGTGTATGCTGTTGAACAGATTTCGAATGTTATGACCTCGCAACATTGGCGTGAGTTCTTTCCTCGTTCGCGGTAAAAGAAATCTTGAGATTCTACAGTGTGTTCAAGAATTTGGACACTATGATTAATATATATTTTTTTTTCGAAAAGAAAAGATAAAGGACAAAAGTCATGAAAGAAAAGTTTCTTGGCAAGTTTCTTAAATCCGCAAGATGTGGTCTTTAACCCTTTCCCCGGACCCCTGCTAGACACATTCACAGGCCTCACACACCAGGGACTTTAGCGATAAAGATTGGCAATTACTGACCTCCCGTCGGCAAACATGTGTGGGCACATGAGCTGATATCGGGTTGCACTTTCATTGATAAACGCCTCGCGGCGAGACACTCTGGCTAGAAGATCTAGGGCCGTCTGCGGTCAGAATTGCTCTGTCTCGCTAGTTTTGAAAAATGGTTCAAGTTGACTGGCTTAAAACAATGGAACCACTGAAGTGAATCTGGGTCAGACGTGACCAAAGTCCGGGGAAAGTTAAAACCCCATTAAAAAACCCCATCTTTAATTTACCTGGTTGTTAGAAGAACGTCGATGGTATATAGCGACCTACATTTTTTTTAAATCATGACGAAGTGAGGTATGTTGCCCTTTATGTCAAGAACAGATAATAGAAGTCCATACTGGGAGGTAATATGTTCTTTTCAACTGTGTGGGGCTTATTATATTCGACGAAACGAAACAAAACAGGCTCAGTGCACCCATTGGATTACACGCTTTATTCCGTCATAGTGTAAAATGTATGATAACAGAATAAAGCGTGTAATCCAATGGGTGCACTGAGCCCGTTTCGTTTCGTCGAATATAATAAGCCCTGTGTGGGCAGTAACAATAGACCTGAATAACCTGAGGAGAATATCCTTAAAGGCTGACTCAGAGATTTCGAAATATAATTTAGTAATTTAAAATAGTCATCTAGAACTAAAGATAATTACCTAAAAGGCTTAATTCCTAAGTTAGAGATGAATCGGGTTTTTCGTTTTCATGCAGTAAACATTTATGCACAGTATAACAGTGCCATAGGATACCGTGTATAACAAAATTTCCGGATCCGGAATTTTATAACAAAGTTGTGATTTTCCATATGAAAGACTTCGATTTGAACTTAGTTATTTCACACAGTGATTAGTATATGAACAAGCATCCTGTATATGCAAAAAACATGATTTGTTTGAAAAATGAGTGCGCCCTCATCGGGAAATATCTGAGTCAGCCTTTAACTGCATTGTTTGCTTGAGTTTACGTGTACACATTGGTCACCGACATTCTGGAAGTAAATTGAGTTGACAACGCATTCATTTTTCTAAATAATCATTACTCTTTTCATGTGGGGATAAGCCTTTTCCTAGTTGACATAATACTTGTTTTTTTAATTTTAGTGAAGGAAGTAAGTTATCCCCATTCTGTAGCACGGAAAAGTTAATCGCAAACGTATCATGGCCTACTACAGTTGATGTGATGTTTATTCTAAGTATTGTTTCATACGTCAGATTTATTGATATTAGAAAGCATGCAACGCTTGGAGTATTGATAGGAGTCTTAAGCTATCAGTTACAAAATATTCTGCCCCAAATTTGAATTAGCATACAGTATTATTTCATGAGTTCTTCCTTGTAAGACTACAAGAGCCATACTTTTACTGTTATCCTAGAAATCTAACCTCTTAAAATATATGTGTTGATTAGGCCATGTTCACTGACATAATTTCCTGTGCCTTGTGACTTTTTTGTATAATTGAATGTTCTGTGCCAGAAATAAATCACAACAGCTATTGACATCATTATTATCTTTTTTTCCCTTTCATCTAACCGCGTCATATAGGAATACCATGTGTAATATAATCTAAATAAGCATTCAAAAACACTATCAGTGATCCACCAAAAAGAGTCAAAATATTCGAAATTTGAAGAAATAGCTTAAAAGTCTGTAGAATTCCCATAAGTTATTTTTAAATGATAGGAAAGGAAGAAAAAAGAAAGAAATGCATATACCTGTTGTTCCTCGCCGCTCAATACAAAATACCAGGTAACGCCATCCGCCGTGTACTCAACTTTATATTTTGTTACGCGTCCATTAGCGTCCTGACGCCCCTGCGTTATCACCGCTGTGATTGTTGTTCTTCTAAGGAAATCAACCTGTATCCATTGATTAAGATTATTTTGTTTGGCTCTCCAGGCCCCTTTGAGATCACCATCCTCTTGAATATTAAGGCGTGCTCTATTGGGTAGCGTATTTTCATTTTTAGAGCTAGATGCACTTATTTGATCATCGCTTATTCTGCCATCTTCCATTCCTAGTGTTTGCATGCAAATTGCTGTAAAAGAAATACGGAAGCGAGTCAATAAGTTATAAGTACTTTGAAGAATACAACCTTAAACACGTTGATTTCTCACTACAGAGACGAGCTTCTCTGCTGTAAATACATGGATGGGCGTTTCTATGCAGTTTGCACACTGCAAAAACAAACTAATACATTAACACTATACCATGGAGAATCAAAAGGGTCTACCTTCACCAGAGGGTACGACAGGGTAAATTGAAATTTACATAATGTCACGAATTTTAGAACGAAAAGAAATACTGTACTAAGAGTGGCACCAAGTAACTTGAGTTTGTTATTACAAACGAAAGCAACTTGGATCTGTTCGTATACATTATCTAGACCATCAAAATCCTCACCCACAACCCATACTGTCGTATTTTACGAAACACGTGCTCTGAAAAAAAAACGCGATTGAAAATCTACCGGGACATTTCATGCCTATACCGTAAAAGCAAGCATAAAAGAAAGGGTTTGTCTTTACTATTTTAAACTAAATGTTATTATTAAGTTCAATATTTAATAAAACTGAAATTTAAAACCGAAATTATATCTTCTGTATCCGAAAACAAAAATATGACGGTCGGTTGAAAGATCTTTTTATTTTACTTGTTGTAGTTATTTTGTTGTCTTGTTTTAATGTTTTTTCTTCATTGTGTTGGTTTTTATTTGGAATGAAACCATTTTTTTGAGCCGGCAGCATTTTTTAACGTTTTTTTTCTTAGGGTCCGTCGGGTTACAGCAATAAAAGCAGCAGAAGGAGCAGCAGCATCTGTAGTTGTAGTAGAGTAGTAGATCTGCTTCTGCAACAGTAGTACTACACTGAGCAACAAGAACAGTGGCTGTAGCCGTAGCAGCTGTAGCTGTAGCTGCTCCAGTTATTGCTGCTATTAGGTACGATCATACTTTCACTGCAATGCCGATATATCGATCACTTTCTGCTGCAACTTGATGCAACCCACTGCAATGCAAGTTAAAACGAATTCACGAATTTAACAGTACTGCATTGCAGTATGGGCAGAGACTGCTATCCAGGCAATGCAACGCACTGCACTACAGTGCAGTGAAGTTTGAACGGACCTTTATTGTTGTTGTTTGTTGTTATTGATCTGGTCGTGTTTATGGTTGTTGTTGTTGATTTTGTTTTCTGACGTTGCTTTTTCATGAATATACAATTATTTTACACTAACCTTCTGTGTTAGCCGTGATGACTACGCTAGCAACAATTATTTTGATAATAAAATCCATTTTGTGTAACAATAAAAACATTCAAGAATTGTCAATGTGTATTCACCGTAAATAACACAGTTTCGGCTTCCATTTTGGACCACACGTTCTATTAAAGGTACAGTTCAGTGATTCATAAAAGGACATCGACTATGCGTATGTATAGAAATTCGCTTGTTCAAGGCGGGTAACAGGAACTGTTTTCATAAAATGTAATTAACCCAAGTCAAACGTATAAGCTTTTTTTTCCTCTGGATATTATATGCACCAAGAACAATGGAGACCGATTATAATTGACTACGTTCCAGCTTGAAAGATTGCTATAAGAAAAAACAATTTAAATTTTTATTTGAATTTATTAAGAATTATTAACACTGCACATAAAAAAAATTCGCACATAAATGCACGCATAATATAATACACGGCCGCCAAAATGATAAGAAACTATAGAAATAAAATGATCATGTATAAAGTGATTCAGAAAGTCTAATTTTCAAAGTGGACCTTATTGATTAGCCTATATAGATTTTTTAGCCTAAGATCAAATTCTAAATGACAATTTTCATCGATTGAGTGCGTTTTTTTTTTATTTAAATGGCGGCCAAAATGATTAAACAAACCTTTAAAGATCTGTATTTTTACCGATCTGCAACGACCGACTCATGACCCAAAGGGCGTGGGTTCGAGGCCCGCTGAGGCCAATATGTTGTGCACTTGGGCAAGCCACTTTACCTCGTTTGCCTCTCCCCACCAATACAGGTGCAAAATGGGGAACTGTTAGTAATAGTCTATTGAGTACCGTCCAAAGGTATGCGTATGCCTAGGGCGTTTGTGTGGCAGCTGACCTAGTGGCAGCGGAATAAGTGTAAATCGCTTAGATATATTGTGAAAGCCGCTGTATAAATGTCGACATTTATTTGTATTTAAAAAATAAAGTAGTCATGTATAAAGTGCTTCAGAAAATATGCTGAGTGTGACTTCAAATGTGGACCTTGATAATATACCCATAAGGAGTGGTTTTCAGCTTCTTGTCAAAATCTCAGTGACAGTTTTCAACGATCGAGGGCACTTTTTCAAAATGGCGGCCAAAGTGGTATGGAAAAAGCTCTAACAAATAGAATAGTCATGTTTAACGTGCTTCCAAAAACTTTGCTAAGTCTGATTTTATTTGTGGATTTTAGTAATGAACAAATATGGAGTTCTTTTTAACTTAACGTCAAGATATCAGTGAAAGGTTTCATCGTTTGAGGGCGCGTTATTTCATTATTGCCGCCAAACTGATATAAAAGATATAGAACATGTGAAAAATGTGGTAAATTTTAAATGGGAATACTGCGGATATTAAAGGCTACAGTTAATGCAAGGTATGCTATTTTCTCTTTAACTAAATGTTTAAGAATGTTGAATATTAATAACATTAAATAATAATAAGGCACTGAACACAAAGTAAGTACCAACCTGAGTACAGTTATTAACCACACTACATGGTCAAATAGCCCATTAGTTAAATATTGTTAAATTTCTTTGGGTATGTGTCTTTCTCTAGTGTACTTTATGCCCAAAAAGAGCTGTGAAATTTAAATGACGCGATATACCTTTTATATGTACAGGCGTAAGTGTTCTATTCTGTAGTTGAGATCCCGCCTCTTGTGGTCCTTTGAAAATAGTAATCGCAATGTTTATAAATTGAACTGTTCAAATGCTAAAAACATTTTCAAGTTTATTCATCAAATAAGGATGAGAGGGTAAAATGTTTTCATCCTTATTTGAGGGGACGAAATCGGCAGTCACTGTTTGGCAATATTTGAATACATCGACATAGTTTGACAAGAAACGGCATTATCGGTCACAATTGGCAGATAAAATTGGCATTTTTGACACAGTTGTTGGACTAATAATAATAATAATAATAATGAACATTTATAAAGCGCACACATCCTCTCAAAAGCGCTCATGGCGCATGAGAGCACAACATAGCAGATCAGGAAGGAAACAAATTGGCATTGTTCGTCAAAATTGGCAGACAAAAATTGGCATTATTCGACACAGTTGGCAGAAACAAATTTGCATTGTTCGACAGAGTTGCAGGTTATAATTGGCATTGTCAAATTGTCAGAGTAAACCATCTTCACCATATATACCTAGGTATACCATCTTTGGGTTATTGAAAACACTTGGAGAATTTTTGTCAGTACAAAACAGGTACAATATGTTTGTTTTAAAAGTACCATGTCAAAGAAGTACCCCCGCATCCTCTGTTTCCACAACACTGTCGCTCGTGGATTCACATTTATCACCATACTCAAGTTGTTTTTCTTGCACCCACTGTGATTTGTCTTACAAGAGCCATGCCAGGTACATTGACGAAGCTCAAGTAGAGCCCCTAGCGCAGGAGGATTGTTGCAGAAAACAGGAACAAAATGGCGATCTTCTAGTTTCCATGAGTATTCTTATGCTGTTGGAATAAGTGGACATTCCTTATACGATGACTTTTATACCAAGGACGTGGAGTATGCCCTTTCCACATGGGGTTTGATAGTTCCTAGTGTCTGAGGTATCTTAGTTCCAATCTTGATGTTACCAGTGCTGTAGAATTTGCAGACATATTTTTCCATTTGCCTAACAATCCAATCTAGGCCTTTCTGGGCTAGTCCAAACACAAAGAATGCGTCAAGCATATCATCATCACGTTGTAGAAGTGCTTTGAACAGTGTTGTAACTCCCTTGCCAGACATTTTGACATTTTTTGACATTTTATTTATTTCCATAAAAGTCATACAGGTTAGACATAATACAAAACAATATAAGAAACATTTTATGGAGGAAAAGGCTGGGAGGCCAATGAGGCCCGTAAAGTAGCCTTTCCCTTGTTACGTTTACGATATATCAAAACAATTAAAAAAACAAAAGTAGAACATTAAAACTACAAGACAAGACAAAGGACGGTGCACATAGTTAGTTAATTATATTTAGAAATAATATTTTGCTTAAGGCTTTTTGCGGAAGCATTTGACGGAAGTAGATTTTTTTAAGTTCATTTTCAAGAGCATTCCAAAGAATAGGACCCTTGGTTCGGACTGACTGGTCAGAGAACGATTTCTTATTCTTAGTTAAATTAAAATCATTAGCATATCTTGTCTTGTAGTTATGAACATCAGAACGTTTTTTGAAATATGTACTAAAGGCGATGGGCAAGTCATTTACTGAATACTTGTACATAAAAACGCCTAGTTCGAATATATACATATTAGTAATCAGTTATAATTATATGTTTGAAAGAGTGGCGTATGAGCTCTGTAGTGACTGTTTGATATAGTTCTTATTGCCCATTTTTGAAGTTTTATTAGTTTCTCTAGATAAGTTTTACAGGTATTTCCCCATATTAATACACCATAGTTTAGGTAAGGTAAAATTAAAGTGCAATATAGAGTATATAATATACGTTCTGGCAAGAAGGTTTTCAACTTGTCCTGACACCAATATTTCTTGAGATTGTTTTGGCTAAAGCAATCAATATGATGCCTCCATGTGAGGCATTCATCGATTAGTATACATAGAAAACTTGTTTTTTTGCACCAGACAACCGAACCATATTGTCAGTACCTTTGATGAATTACCTGCTATCAGTGTCTCTTACTCTTTGTCATTCCAAGGTTATAGAAATTCACCAAATAGGCATTTTCTCTTTTGCCTTCCTTATAAAGAAGTCGTTCATGTGAGTGCAAACAAAAGTCGTATTCTACATTTTCAGATTTTACAGGAGCGCATTTTTTGGTGTTCATTCTTTGTGGACTTTTCAATTGAAAATTCTTACATACGATAAAATGTGTTTTTTTAAATATATGATAAATATTTCATTTCCCACTAAGTTGACTAATTAAGAGAAAATTGGTAATTAAAGTGGCGGAACTACACACATGATTTCCAGTGTCGTGCAACAAAGTCTTACTTACCAGTTCAGACTTTGTTGCACGACACGGAAATTTCAATTTTGAGTGCAACAAAGTCGTCTACACCTAATTAGGCCTAAAGAGCCTACTCTGCCCAATTAATGAGCCCTAGACTGGAATATATGTTAAATTATTGCGTATTCGTTTATTTGCAACTTAAATTAAGTACTGTGCGTAACATTGAGTGGAAAAGTGTAACTACAGTTTTGAAATGTTGGTAAGGTTTTTGTCCCGAAATTAGAATAAATTAGAATAAATTGGTAAAAAATGAAATTGGCTCTTTTCACAAAAATATTTTGGGAGATTTTTTTTACTTATACACCTTTTTAAAACCATAGCTTACAAGAAATAAAATGTCGATCTACATAACTAGTTTTCACGTGTCGTGCAACAAAGTCGTATATATACCTAAATATGCCTATTTAGCTTAATAAACTCGCAATAATTGAGCTGTCACGCGAAGTATATCAAATTATGCGTAATGAACTACATGTACTTTTCAATTCTACAGCTGTCTCAAAAAAAATGGTACAATCAAAAACCGAATTTTTTTCAATTATTATATCTCAAATAAGTAAGTGGTTTGTATCTCAAATTCAAGAGAAAAAGACCAGGCTCCTGATTTTTGTTTCATCCAATTGCTTATTTCATTCGAGAGATAACCTCAGTTTACTGCGGAACACAAAATCGAGTTGTGCCACTTTCTGGTTGAGGTGCAAACGTGAACGAATCGTAAACATAAGTTATTACACGTGAACAGCTATGAATCTTTAAAAAGGGCTTAACTTCAGAAGAAACTTAAAGCTACGAAAACGTTACATAATGGTGGGCGTTATGATTTGTAAGTTCTGGCTTTAAGATACAAGGGAATAAAATTCCACATACTGTTGTGTGTCAGAGAGACCCTGAGCGTACAAAACCGGCGTGAAGCAAATTCTGGAGGAGAGAGGTTCTATGGTCTTGAAGTATCATGAAACGCAAATTCCGACACCACGTTGCTACTTTGCTTCCAAATTCAAATTTTTATTGGCTTCAACAATTAGTAATGCAACAAAGATAGTGCAATATTTTAAACATTCTTTGGATTTGGAGGTTTATTTTGGTTGCAATTACATTCCTTTTGGCATGATTTTAACAGATACCAAATCTTGTAATAAAGTCAAAGCTCCATTTCATTGAGTGCAATACATATTTATATTGTTGGTATTTTGAAAAGGAGATTTTTATAATTGAACTGATTATGTTGACTATTAAAAAACTGTGTCGATAAAAGTAGCTTCTTGTTTACTAAATTTAATCTGTATTTTGTTTCTTTTTGTCAAGTTGCCTTATTTTGTGAGCTTTAAGACAGCATGGCATAAGGCTGGGCAAAACAACTCTTGCCCATCATAAAAGTGGCACAAAATCGATTTTGGTATATCGCACTAATTGAGAGATCTCTGGATTGGAAAAGCAAATGAGATGATAACAAACGCCATTGAAAGCCTGGTCTTTGTTCTTTAACGTTATGCCAAGTAAAAGTGACTTATTTTGAAATTCTATTGAACCAATTGTTTTCTGAGTGGACATTTTTTTTGAGACAGCTATAAATAAATCCATTTCGCAAAAATGTTCAGTTACGATTTGTTTTACTCACATGACGAAGTCGGTCACGGCAGGCAGTAGAGGGTAACTACCTGTAAGTACACAAAGACAGCTCTATCACATTAAAAATATATTCCAATTAAGCATTTTGTATTTAAGCTTCACATCATAGGCATTCAGAAGAACGAGCTGATAACTCCTCTAAGTATGTCGGCCTCGCTCAATCTGGCATAGAAATTATGCCAGACGGTGGGTAGTTGGCTTGCATGGTTGTGTGATGCATTACGAGACCCTCTTGCTTGGCCCTGGTAGTGTTTGAGCACCTTTGCTGCCAGATACTCGAGTCAAATCTGATTTGTTTATATTGTGTGACAAAAAGGGACTTCAGACTTCTGATTCCCGTGCTGTCATTTATGGATGGGGCGGTTTTCTTTGTTCTACGATCTTCATTATATGACGCACTCATAGTGTCAGTCATGTTGATGAATATATAGAGGCGAAAATCAGAAAAATTGAAACATCTAATATTTCTCTTTACCATGTTGTCAACACACATTGCATCTATAGGACTGATATGCTGATGCTGCATTGTCTTCTGGTGGACGTAGGTGCATAGTATTTCTTCCGGTGAAAAGATCCACACATGCATACTAAATATCCATTGATACGGAGTATTAACCAGACAATAGGATAATCTTTCAAAAGATGGGACCATTTCTAAATAAATACAAAATCATAACTATTATCGATGACCTGGGGTTAGAACTCGCACAAGTGAACAAAACAGCACATTTGGGGTTTTAATTAAGAAAAAAAAAAACAATTCTGCTTCAAAGTGGTTAAATGAAACGAAATAAAGACCCCAAAAAAAGTAGTAAGCGCATGTCTAAATATACCTAGGCTACAAAACATTGGTCTTTGCACGAAAACATAAAATTTTCAATAGTTCGTTTTCTTCCGTAAATTTTGATACCGTTCTTGCCCCATTGTGATCAATATTGACAACACAATACCCATTTATAAGAAAATCTCTCTTTTTGAAAAGTTGCAATAAAAGGTATAGCCAGATTGACTGCCATTCAGTGAAGACGCATTCTTCCAGGAAGGGGGTGTAACTTACTGGCCATGGTTTGTATGGAGCCTTGTAAATAATGTCTTCAGTTGCAACTTTCAAAATGTGGACACATTTTCGTAAAATGGACCTTTGTTGGCATATTGATCACAATGGAGCAAGAAAGGAGTCAAAAATTATCGCGGTAATGAAGTATTATAAAAGTCGAATGAGTTCTTGTCTTGGACGTTATGTAGATAACAATTAAAACACACCGTTATGAAAATAATGGAGTTTTGATAAGGGTATGGCTTGCCTGTTAGATCCGACCTAACGGAGAGCCTTTGTCGGAGTCTAACAGGTTCACCAGACCTTAACAAAGCACCATATTTTCCATAACGTAGGTTCTCATCCGTTTCTATTTACATGCTACCTTTACCTTATTCATTCCTTCATCACAGCATTGGGAAACTCTCTTAACACAAACTAAAAGGTTTATTTTGCCCAGTTCAAAATGGGCAAAATTGATTATATAAATATTAGCACAAAGCGGAGTTGGACATCCCGGCCAACCATGGCATAAGTCCACCTATCATTACTAGACCAGATTCGGTAAATAAACTTTGTTACATGCACAACAATTATGTTTTATGATGGCAACAAAGACCTATCTCCACATGGCCTGGGATTGAACCCCATATCAATATCACTCCTATGGAAATATGCGTGAAATTACCAATTTGAATTACTATAACAGCCTGAAAACTGCTCCTTTCCTGTTACATAGGACTACTTCACCCTTAAGGGGGGGGGTTATGGGGTCTGACTTGGTAAAAAAATTGTTCCATTTACGAAAATGAGATACTGCAATGGCTTCTTATTTAGTTGTAGATGTAATCTACAAAATGTTTTTATCGATCGCAATCGGACATTCGGTTCCCGAAGATATGGCTGATCAAAGTGAAGCAGTGTACGCGAAAGTTGCCAAAAACGCATAGTCTCCTTAGACTTTAATGTGAAAAAAATTTAAATGGGTTAGATTAAGATATTTAAAAGATATATTTATTCGCCATTAACGCATTTCATTTGGCTAAGCGAAGTAGTAACTAAATACTCATATTATTTGTCCATAAGTTAAGTAATTAAATGCACTGGGTAAGTGATTTTTTATGTTATATGAAACAAAAACAAAAAATATATTTAAGTAAAATTATTTTAAAACTAATTTACAGGACAATGGAGCAACGATTTCGATGGTTCTTTCATTAATAATTATGATACTTCAGCATAATAAAATGAAATTTAAAACAAAATCCATATTTCACATAAAAGCGCTACAATTTTGTCTAAATTGTTGAGGTCTATAACTCGTTTCAGGTAAAATACGCAAACAAACACCAAAAAACGAAAACGAACGTAACTAGAGAATGCTACATGCTATGCCATGAAATGTGCACACCTATTCAGCACATATAGGGATAGTGAACCAGTGAAGCCGAATTTTCAAAATTTTGTTCCAAATTAAATTAAGCCATGAAATTATGAGATTGGTCGATTGCCGGTGGCCATGGCAACGGTATCAAAAATCTGGCTTCATGGTTCACTGCGTATTTACCCCTGCACATGCCACCCAAGTTTCGACCCAGTAGCTTGTTGAGGTTTTAGTTACGTACGTTCTAGTGTTTAGCCAATCAGAGGCCTACGTGGTAACCATGGCAACCAGAGCAAAAATTACATGCATTTTTAAAACTTTGTGACATGGGAACAATATGTTTTATATACCACTATTTAGGAAAATCAAGAAAAGAAAAAATACTTCAAAGGTCACTGCTTAGACCCATTACCCCTCCCTTAAATTTGTTTTTTCCAGCTCCAATTTTTTTTACCCTTAGCGTGAATGAAAAACTGCTCATATAGTTGTTTGGCACTGACATTTGTTATTGTATTCAAATATGCATAGGCCTCCTACAGTACATATTGTTTAATGGATCTTCTCATATATAGGCTAAAGGTAATTTGTTATTCAAGAAAAGTCAATGTTTGAAATATCCAGATTTGTTTGTAAAAAATATTTTAAAAATTATTTAATGATAATGATCAAAACCTATTGTTTTTGAATTTTTGCATCAATGTTAATAGGGAGGGAGATAATATCCCCATCCCCATAGGGTCCTACAGGGAATTGTTGTACCCTCCCATTAAACCATAGAAGGAGATGCCAAAAAGTGCAAAAGCATTCGGATTTGGGAATCAGTATCATTAAACATTTTTAAAAATATTTTTACAAAGATATATAGGTATTGCAAAGGGTGGCCTTTCTTGAATAAACAAAGACCTTTAGCCTATTTTCCCAAATATCTTGGAAAGGAGGCACCACACACATGTTGTGACCCAATTGACTTTTTTACTCCTGCCCACGTATACCCTAAGGAATAATTCGAGCTATATTACATTAGATTTAGAGCAGTTCAATCATTTGACCCCTATAGTAACTTTACCCCTCTCCTGGGGCTACACGCAGCAGCGGGTCTCCGGCAGATATTCATATTTGCAAAAGTTATATTTTTCCCTGAATTTTCCCGTGTTCAGATATTAGTATCTCGTTCGTTTGATCAAAACCTTCTGGGCTGCTTCTCTATAAGTTTACACAGTAGGCCTACTCTATGGTGTTTTTAGCTCTCATATCAGGACGATTTAAAATAAACTTTACATGTGGGGTTTGGGGTCAAGGTAATTCAATCAAAATGAAAACCAATCAAAATAAAATCGGACCATCCCCCTGTAATTCCAAAATTGTATTTGAATCCTACATACCACTTGAACGTGAACAGCAATTGTACTCAAATAGCCCATAGGTTACTTCACAAATATTTTCCGGTAACCATAATTCGGCCAAATATTTTGCAGATCAACTAAGGAAAATACATGCTATCCAATGATACCAAAATTTCAGTTGGATGAGGTGAGTGGTACTCATATGTGCATCAGCGACATAATGATTAGTAGGTCCATGCGCTGAACAGTTATCTTTATGAATAAAGCTGTAATCAACTGGAAACTATGTTGAGAGGAAATCACTAAAACAGTTGCTTCCGATTTCCACATGACTGCGAAAGAGGTCTTGCATGATATCTGTGACTGACATGAAAAGTCCAAAGGGCAAAATGAGTCAGTTTTTCCTTGGCACAATATAGTTAGCTATAGTTCAAAGCTGGCGTTAATTTGAGCTGAGCTATTTCACACAGTGATTGGTATATGGACAAGCTTTAAAGGGGTACTAGCCGATCCTCAGCCTCGACCCCATAAGCACGACACCGGAGGATTTTTTAAAATAACATTCAAAGTCGGTCATGGCTTGTACAGACATTCGCCTAAAGTCATTTTGTTTTCGTCTTTGTTCGATATACTTCATTTGAGTAATAAGTTCGGTTCATTGTGTGTCACCGGCCAACCGGTAATATTGAGCAGTGTAAACCATAATTGGATAACAAACTGGAACATAACAGGTGGGAAACATTGTAGTCACAATATTACTCGAACCATGGACCTCTAGCTAGTAGGCACCATAGAGGAATGACCAGTCGGTACCACGCCATTTTTCAACATGGGAATTATTTGGGCCATGAAGATGAGTTAGAACGAGTTTTGGGGGTTTATATCAGACTCAACGGTGACTATAAACTAAGACCCTAAGACCTAAGACTAAAACCATCAGAAAACTAGACCCCTGAAAACTATAAACTAAGACCCGCACCACTATAAACCTAAGACCCTGTAACTATACAACTAAGACCCTCCACTATAACTAGACCCTCAGCTATAAAACTAGACCCCCTCTAAAACTAAGACACCTCAACTATAAAACTAAGACCCCACTATAAACTAAGACCCCTCACTATAAAACTAAGACCCCCACTATAAAACAAGACACTGTAACTATAAAACTATAGCCCTCCAATAAAACTAAGACCCACACGAAAACTAAACCCCTCAACTTAACTAAGACCCCTTCACGATAAAACTAAGACCCAGGAGGGAAAAGACGAAAGAACCGGGGGGTGAGAAAGGTAGAAAACAAAAAAAAAGGGGGAACATGGGAAAAAGAAGGAGTAAGAGTCCATTGGGGGTAGGGAGGGGAAGCGAAGTAGAAGAAGGGGCGTGACTCGAGGTAGGGGGGAAGAAGGCTAAAGGGGTAGTCGAGGGGGATAAACGGAAAGCCAAAAATAAAAGGGTGAGAAATGTCGAGGTTTAAAATGAGGGAGAGGCCGGGAGTGGGGGCACACGAGGAGAGGTATAGGGTGAGAGCGGCGGTGCGGGAAAAAGTAGGCGAAACCGCTCACTACAAAACTAAGACCCCTCAACTATAAACTAAGACCAGGATCCTAAATAATTGGGATAGGACACGATCAAGAGAGTGGGAGGCATCCGCATGAAATCTGTAGCTTATACTTAAGTTCACGCGAGTCCCGTACGTGCCGCGAAAGTATGCTAACATCATCCCCCGTCCCGATCATTATATACGTCGCTGCATAAATATTATCTTATTAGGTAGTTTATGGAAAATGGTGGCACTATCACAACTAATCGATAGTGTTCTATGGTAAGTTGTACCGTGTCATCCCGCCCTGCTAAAACCCACTGATTTTATTATCATTATTTTGAGATTTCTTTTTTGTAAAACTGGTGCATTATCTCTCTTAAGATTGTTCAGT
This sequence comes from Ophioderma brevispina, assembly GCA_023653785.1. Lineage (NCBI taxonomy): Eukaryota > Metazoa > Echinodermata > Ophiuroidea > Amphilepidida > Ophiodermatidae > Ophioderma > Ophioderma brevispina. The sequence goes on from JAMKCH010000114.1 coordinate 161,339, forward strand.
TGTGTCATTACACACGCTGAAAGGCACTATCCATTGAAAATAAAAAAAATAATCAAAATCAATATTTTTTCATGTCCCAGCTGTGTACATACCTTTAACATAGCCTGCAAATCATAACGCTCAGAGGCAAACTATAAGGGACAAAATTCGATATTTTAGCCATTCCTGTCAGTAAGGACACTTACTACAGACGGATTGAATGGAGAGTCTATCTTTGAACACGGTTGTTTTTATTTTCCCCCTGGGTCATCTTCTTCAGTTGGAAAAGTAACTTATGAATATAAAGACTTATCCTTATTTTGAAACGTCCTGATATAGCAAGTGAACTAATTGCTATATTCTATATTTTTCTCAAATCAATGATTATGTAAGCCCTAATTAGGCGTTAAATGGATGTGGTAAATTGTAAAAAAGTGTAGGACTATAAAGTAAGGTTATATTTTTATAAAAAGGTTTATTTGCGTGTGATGATAAGGTTTATAGTGTAGGCTCTCGTTGGGGAGTTCATGTCATATTCTCTTTAGAAATTTACCATGCATTTTTCTATTATACTGACTGAAGTCATAAGAGAAGAACAGAACGTGGATCGAAAAAGTTTTGGGTTACACTAAAAACAGTATGGGTTGGCACTTAATTAAACGGAGCTACATTCTTGATTGGCTGGTATACTCCCATAGCAAAGTGATTAAAATAAAATGTTTTTTTTTTTTTTCAATGTAACTCACTATTAGGCATCTATGAATCTAGATTTTGTATTTCTGTGTGATATGTATCATAATACACCTTTTGACATAATCATTGCCCTAATTCTGGTAATTTTTTTTTTAAAAAGAAGAATATTTTTTTTATTTTTTTTATTTTTAACTCAAAACTGTCAATGTGGCACATACGTTCTAAGGCTGACCGAATTTACCCATTATCGTAGTAGAGCTATAAAAAACTTACCAAAGTTGTAAAATTAGGTGTTCTAAGTATCCATATTTTCAAATTGGTATCTAAGGCCCTGTATATACTCATAGGCCCCATGAACGCAAATATACCCCTACCCCTAAGCAAAGGTGTAAGGATATTTTGCAAAATCGCATCTACTAATGTAAGTATCAAGGATTTTTGCTTGTGTCCTTTTAATGTTTGAATTGTACTGATTGTACATACATATGGTTTGACACATTTAATACATTTCTCAAGTGTTGGAGTTGTGATACTTGTACTTTATTAGATTATGTCCGTTTTTGCAAGCCCGGGGTACGGTTGACCTTGAGTAATTTGGCCGTATGGGTACAGTGCCAGAATATACTTAAGTGCACCTAATAGAAAAGCCTTTGGTCGAGATATTTACTTTACAATATGTATAATTTCTATAAGCTACATACTCCGAGGTATTTTCATAATTACATTGTTTTGCCAAAACATTAAAAACATTGTTTTACGGTTTGTATACAAATAAAACAAATTCAGGGCAAGACACCATGCCAAGCAATTTTTCAGAAATAAAAAGATATTTACTTTAGATAATGTCCATTTTCTATTTCAGTTGGCTTTCAAAAAACTTTGTAACATATAGGGGCTACAGAATGCAAATGTATTCATTTGTAAAGGTCAGAAAATTGAAAAAAAACACCAACAAACAAACAAAAACACAAACTAGACCCCCCCAAACGGGACTTAATTTGGGCTATATAGTATCTGATGTGAGAAAAATATACAAATATATTAACTATTCACTTGCCTAATTTACTCCATTCTAATATACAAGAGAGGAACAAACACATGAGGTCTCCAGATGATTTCATGAATATAACTCCCCCCTCCCCCCCCCCCCCAATAATAGGGTAATGACACTACTTGAACAATCATGACTGATTGTTTTCGGTACTGAGATAATGCACAAGTTCTAACCTAGACTCCAAAATAATAAAAATAGTTTTATACTAGGTCTTAGTTTATAGTTGAGGGTCATTTTAGTTTTTATAGTGGGGTCGTAGTTTTATAGTTGAGGGGTCTGTAGTTTTATAGTGGAGGGTCCTTAGTTTTAAGTTTACAGGTCTTTAGTTTTTTATAGTGTGGTCTTAGTTTTAATAGTGTACAGGGTCTTCGTTTTAATAGTGGGTGTTCTTAGTTTTCTAGTTATCAGGGGTCTTAGGTCTGAGTTTTATAGTCAAAACCCGCGACTTTATCGTATTTTTGAATTGGTCTACTTTGAACATCCAAAAATGTGCCGACAAAAGACAGTAAGTGTGCCCTATTTGGGTAGGTACTGCCTTTTTGCAATTGTGGAAAAAATTTGACTTCTTTAACGTTTTGGATAGAGAAGCGGTGTTTTGGGAGCTATAAAATTGGGGATAGTTATGTGTTGAATGTCTTCTCTAGGGCCGAAGGCTTGTTTTTTTTTTTTTTGTGAAGAAAAGTGGAATTTGGACGATTTGTGAGGCCAGTAAAGAGTTTCAAAGAAATGAAGTACACCCAGAGACTTGCCAATGTGGAATATTCCATGTTCCTGAATGGGGGGTATCATATTGAGAAAACATATAATGAGTGTCTCGGATAGAGCGAGTGTGAATAAAATATAAACGGTTGGGAATCTGAAGGCATGTGGGATGATTTATAACAGATCAGAACATTTTGGAAGTATTGCTGAGAAGAATAAGGTGTTGTTTTTTTTTAATTGGGACCAGAGTTCCTTTTTGCAAGATGGTTTCAACTTCAGTTGGTGGACTAAAATGTTGAAGAATCAATGAAACAAATCCAATACCCCATAAACATGTGTCAATTATCCAAACTAAATGCTGGTTAAAATAGTGTAACAACATCACAATTTGTACATGGCAGTCTGAGGTCTCAATCTAGTGTGGGTTTATGGGATATGGTGAAATTAAATTAAATATTCTAATCTCATAAAGAATTACCACCTAATTGTGGTGTCTTAATGCCTTGCAGAACAATCAAGTCATGAAGATCCATATTCCCATAATACATTGTGGGAAATTATCCCCATATACACAAGGCCTATCGCAAATAACTATGTGATCATCAAGGTCCATATTGTGTTGTGGGATATGGTGCGAACACATGCATTATATCATGTTTGTCTTGACCACTTAAGTGCCCTGCTCCATGGGGCTTCCCTGCTATGCATGGCCTATACCTATTATGTCATATTGACAATTTTTATTTTCTTGCTACTAATATATCAAATTAAAAGAATTGTGCTTATTCTGTGGACAGAGTTTAGTTTATAAATCCAAAAATGTTGTACATGAGACAAAATCCGTCAATTGATATCTTAAACATGACATTTTTCATATAGTTTTTTTAGGTATATGGGAATACTATGTACATGTAGATGGGAAATGTGGGCTTAAAAACAGAGAAGTGGAGGTGACCAGGGCACTTACCTTTTTGGTAGGGATTTGTGTGGCCGACTTCCACTTAAGAGCTTGGGAACCAATTTTGTCGTTTTAATAGGGCCCTTATAATTAGAAAAAAATGGAGGAAACTAGATGCTTTGACTAAAATTTGGCTCAAATTCCACTGAAGAAAAAAGGGATCGTAATGAGAGTGAGAGGTCGAGAGACGGGATGGGGAACTCGTTTTGGGGATGTGTGTTGCCCGACTTTTGTGAACTTAGGACTTAGGAAACTGATTATTTGTCTTTTACATTGGGCCTTAGATGTGGATTTGGAGGAAATATGCAGATCTCAGACTTTATAACTCAATTCTGCTTTTTCAAATTAAAGGGCATTTCAATGATTTCAGCACCTTCTGTTTTATTAATTATTAATTAAATTTTCCCATTTCAAATCTGTGCTTATCTCAAAATTTGAGTCTCTCCCCGATCTCGTTTTGTGTTTATGATTAATTCGCGTTCCCACGGTCCCATAGCTACTGTGCTGTAATTTTTCTGTCCCGTTTACGAACAGAAAATACAAAATGCGAATATCTTACATAGCGACCGAATTGCAACGTAAAATTGGCACAAGTGGATTACTAAGTCTAACTGATTCAGATGAAATACAAATCTGAATTTATTATAGGTAATTCGGGGACGAGGCTTTGGTGCACGACAATGCCCCTTTTTTGTTTTAAGCTTCTGAGGCCAAACGATTTCCTTCCCAAAAGGCTCCAGAACTAAATTATGCTTCAACGAGCTGGAAGTATAGTAACTCGTGCTGGAGTGCTTAGAGGCATGAAATGGGTATTCGGCAAAGGAACCCCTGGGGTGGTTTTGGAATGAGAAACATTGGATAGTTGGGGGGGAAGTGGACCTGGGGTAATTGGCAAGAGAATCTGGGTTAATTCAAAAGATCATGTTGTCCGGAACGGAGACCCATGAGTATTTTTGTGACTTGGCCATATTTGGTAGTTGTTGAAGGGCACCTGTGTTAGATGAGAATTTTAGTTACTGATAAGGATTCTCGGGTGGCAGCTGGGAAGGGGCTCAGAGACAGATTAAAAGGGGATCTTGTGTATTTTGAGAAGGGACAAGTGTGGCAGTTTTAGGACCTTAGACACTGGGTGTCATAAACATGGAATTAAGTTGCAAAGGGGCCCTGGGTTATTTAAAACGGGGCCCTATAGTGTAGGGACAAAAGTTTACTAACACTACGGTGACGTCTGATAAGGGTCCGTACGGAACCTAACACCCCCCGTCACTAATCGCTGAAAGCCGAGAACCGCGGAAATTCTAGTTGTGTATTGAAATGCGTGGTACAAAACGATTTGGCACTCCACACACTCTCCAGATAAGAGGAGACCCACAACACGCAAAGCCGCAAATTACAACCATTACCCATTCATCTCGACAAAAACCATCGATGCACCGATGTCTTTTGTGGTGATATCACCGCGAGGCCTGTGATCCTATCTCTGTGCCGCTATCAATGGCAGTAACAGCGGTTTAAATTGTCACAAAACTTTAGTTTCACCGTATGTTGTGACCCCCGTGCTGTAGGGTCTTTGAAACACGCGTAGTACACTCATTTTCCATGGTTTTTATTAAATGCCAACAAATAAGGATCCATTTCTTCAGAAAATGCCAAACCGCGTCAAGATCCGTTGTGTCTTTGGCAGAACTGCAGAAATACTTCATTTTGGTTAATATTGTCAACATCTTGTGAAATGAGTTTAAAATGTTCCCTGACCACTTCGACTCTTAGATGATGGTGGTATTAAATTTCAGTGTACCTTGTACCAAAGGTAGATGTCTGAATCCTGGCCAAGAGTGCCCCCTTCATGTAATTTCAGTTCAAAACCCAACAAATTTATAGTCTTAACTTCCCGTTAATAATTAAGAATCGGTTAAAGATAATAACTGGTTTTAGAAATTTCAGGGTACCTTGTAACAAAATGTAGTGTATTGGGTTCCCAGTGTGTCCTTCATTCACATGGAATTTAAGCGTCAAAAACACACAATTGAAGTAGCTTTATTTTTCGGGTTAGTTTAAAAAATTTGTCACGGTTGTTGTGGTTATTTCGTAGCCGACGCGTGGTTGGTATTATGAGTTGATGGTTATTATGAGAATTCTTCCCCGAAATCTTGCTCCAGAGAACATATTTTCAACTCGACTCATGTGGGCGCTATCATGATAAGGTGGGGCGCTTTATTCTTTAATTGTTTTATATTTGAGTATCACAACAGAACGACCTTCTGTCGGCTTAGATTGCGTGGCGTGCGTTTGTAACGATCGCCCTTGTAATCGTCAAGCTAGCGGGCAGTGGCGTAGCCAGGATTTTGTTTCACGAGGGGGCACAGATTTGTGATGTACGACGCGTGTATTGTACCGAACCAAAATCTTTTTTCTCGGCTCTCGCTAGCTCCCGGTTGACCGCAACTTTTTGTGTAACGGTCGCCTCAATTCTTCAAGGGGGGGGGGTTTGCCAACGCAAGAAACTAATAGGTGTAGTAGTATTGGACAATTAGAGGGCCGTTATTAGTAACACTTTTCCACTAGCTCTGCATCATGCCCCACGCCTCAACAAAAAAAGCGTACGCTTTTTTTGACAAATGTACCGACGGACCGTTATGTACCGACAAAACATCTCCGTCGGGGGGGCACGTGCCCCCCAGTGGTGGGCCCCCGCCCCCCCGCTGCTACGCCCTGGGTAGCGGGATGCAATTCCCCATCTTGGCACACAATTATTTATTTTGGGGTTAGAGATTCAATGAAACAATTAGACTAAGGGGCGTGGACCAAATAACCAACTGTATAACAAATTCTGTTGTCCACCATCGGGTCTAAGGGAAAAACCAAGTGTAAATTCATAATAAAATTATTACAATCACATAACTGTCTGGTTTTCCCGCACATACAACTGGCATCATTTTCTTAAAAATAATAAAATGTCACCTCATTTCTTTTCCCCAATATCAGAGACCATTGGATAGGTATAGACTTCAGCAAACCAGTAACTAAAGATATTACAAGGGCCCGGTATGGGGGCCCATTGTTATAAGCCAGTGTTTACCACCTCCACGATTCGGTTGAGTGACAAATACCCGTCCCTTTCACAATAACTACCAGTGTACATTATAATGGTCGTTGACACTAAATTTTCTTCTGAAACGCGGTAATTGAATAGAATGAAGTTAAGCAATAAGTTCCAGATTTTTTTTCTCACAAAGTTGTTAAGGGTCAAACTTCCCAGCAACATTCCTCATGATGTTTGTTTCATGGTTCTTTCTTTTCGAATACATGATGAAAAACATGGCAAAGTTATTGAACACGCACTATAGAGCTCAATAATTTATTTATTTGTGAGTTAAGTATTTTGTCCTGAAAAAGTACTCAGTCTAATTGGGAGCCGTAACAGCTGAAATCTATTCAGCTGCGCGACAATAAACCATGGTCCTTCACTCCCCGATGAAAGGGAATCTGAAATGTTTTTTCTACAACGCATACCGGGCCGGTGATTGAATATCTTTAACTCCATTGTTTGCTAAGTCTATGTGCATTCACTAGTCATGATATTGGGAAATGAAATTGAAGTGCATTTATTTTTTTCAAGAAAATGTGCCAGTTTTTATTTGCTGGGAACAGACGATTATATGATTTTAATAAATTTTATTCTGAGTTTACACTTGTTTTTCCCCTAGTTCCCCCGGGAGATGAGAAACACAACCACAGCATAGAATGACATGTCCACAGCCTAAATTCTATCGGTGAGGGAAGTAGAACATAGTTTATAGCTGCCTTATGAAATAATGCAACTTGTTATTGTCCTGGACGCGTTAGTTTTTAGCATAACCAACGCACTGACCTCTACACATGGATCGCGGACTGCCGCACAGTTGAATGGTCGCCGAGTGAAACATCAGGAAGTTGCTTTTTTACCATGACAATATGCATCCGGAAACAATTCCTACACCTGCTGATGGTGCACATATTTCCACACAAGATTTTCTATTGTTTATAAGTTCCAAATTCATTTAACTTGCCAAGGTTTGCATTGTTTGCCCGCCAAGTTGTCAATGTCAAAAGCCACTTTTCTGATGATCATCTGCGACTCAGACCCCGCATCCAGAGGGTCGTCGAGTGCCCATTGTTAAACAAGTATTTCAAATACTTGAATAAATCGCATCTCACATAGTGCGCAGTTCACACTCCGATAGAAAACGTTTTAACACAATTTGGCACTCTCCAGTGGTGGAGGAATGTGTAACACCATATAGAGGACTGCCAAATCGTGTACCACACATTTTGCAATGGAGTGAATTTGGCCATGAACGATGTTTACACCCGAGTTTGGGGTTTATCCCGTATGAAATGCGTTGTACACGATTTGGCACTCCACACTCTCCGTAGAGGTCATTGAACCAACCCGCACGAAATAACCCTCGTAGTCCCGGGCAGACGTTCATGGTCCGATCGATTTTTTATATTAGGTATTAAGCAGTATACTGAAGCTTCATTCAGTAAAACTATTGATTCAAGTGAATCACAAAACAACGCCTTTCAGCCAGATCAGTTTTTTATACATAGCACTTGTGTATAATAAGGACTGTATGGATAGAACGGTTGCTCGTACGAGTCCCCGTGAAAACCTTTAGTTGATTTAATAATAATAAGAGCTTATTATAACGTCACACACGGTTAAAACATTGTTAAAAATACAATATGTTCTTCCACAGTCTGTGGCCTTAAAATAGCTACAGAATAAAACATACATTTTAATTTTAGAAAACATACAAATAAACCGAAATATACGCATAAGTCATGTTATGTAGATTTCCATAAATAAGTGAGACCTCATAAAAGTTTAAGGTCCTGTCCATTCACCGTGAGAGGTAAGGGGCAATATTTTAATGGCCACAGATAGAAAAGTTTATGGTAGTCATACAATGTATAGTAATGTAGCTAGTAAATAAATGTTGACATAAAATACATTGTTTCACATCTAAGATAGCTTTGGTTTTCATTTGAAGTATCAGGATGAAAACACCAGCAAATATTTCATTAAATGTTGTTATTTGAACATAACTTGCCTTTGACACTACAAAATGTCATTCTTCATCACAGTACTGGAGTAATAATGCCTTCTTATATCAATGCACACATAACACAACTAAGTTTTTATTTTGCCATAAAAGTGGGTCAAACTTGTATAAGAGATTAGCACAAAGCAGATTTTACAAGTCCTTCTATCATTAACAGACCATTGTAGAACTGAATGCATCAGTTCCAGTAAGCCGATTCTGTAAAGTAACTTTGTACCATGGACACAATGATGTTTTGTGATGGCAACAAAGGCCTAGTCTCCACATGTCCGGGGATTGAACCATCACCCCTATGGATTTATGTATGGAGTCTCACGTAATTTGAAATCTACTATAGTAGAGGCTTAATGTGACACACGTCCAATGTAACCTTGAACAAATACTAATAAAAGGACTTTTTGCATATTCTGATAGGCCTATATATGAATACTTATGGAAAAGTTTGTCCGGCCTTCAAGTTGCTGCGTTGGTCGGATATTCAAAATCAAATATCAACAAGAAACATGTTGGTGCTGGGCACCAATGTATGCCAGAATGGCAGAATTATTTAAACATCCGAAAATAGCCAAGAATTGAGAGATAGGTAACATTTTCCAAACAAAAAATGCTAGTGTATGTGACTTTTATTGAAAACGGATGGTATAAATAGTGGTATCGTAAACTTAACTCAAGTTCACTATACTCTTGTTTAAGTTTACTGTAGTACCTAAATAGTCGACTCGACCATCCGAACTGATGTCAGCTGTCAAGAAATTGTCAATATTTCTGAATATGCAATGATATATAACCAGGCACTGCTGGCATTTCGCCCAACTGGGCCTGATATTTGAACCCACTTAAACACGTGGACATGTTGATGCAACGATTTAGGGGGGACCAAAAATATGGCTATATTCATCAAACATAGCAATATAGCTGTTGTTTTAGCAACATAGCAAAATGCTGCCCTCATGTTATAAAATAGACCCTGATTTTTTTCTTATGTATTTCTTTTCGCGGTGTTTAGGGGCTATGTTAAGAAAATAAAGCCCTGGATGTTATTTCTTATGTATTGTCTTGCTGTGGCTTTCTGCTATGTTTAAGAAATATAGCTTTTTTTTATTTGTGTATCATTTCTTTGCTTTGTTTAGGTGCTATGTTTAGAAAAGATACAGCCCATTTTTATATGTAGTTCTTTGCCGTGTTAGCTGCTATGTTTAGAAAATACAGGCTCTGAATTTTAATTTCTTATTTCTCGCTGTGTTTAGGTGCTATATTTTATAAATATATCTCTGAGTTCTTCTTCTGTATTTCTTTTTAGGCTATCTAAACATAGCACCTAAACACGCAAAGAAAGTACAACACATAAAATTTTTTAAAGAAATCAGAGCCATAGTTTCTAAACATACCACCTATCCCAAGCAAACATGAAATACGGTTTAATCTCTAAACAGCAGCTAAACACAGCAAGAATAGCTTAAGAAATAAAATAGGGGTTGTATTTTTTAACAGAATCTATAGGTCCTGATTTTTATTTCTTATGTATTGCTTTCTGTGGTTAGGTGCTATTTTAGTAAAATATAGCCCTGATTTTTATTCTTCATGTATTTCTTTGCTGTGGTGTAGGGCTATGTTAAGAAATAAGCCCTGATTTTTTAATCTTAGTATTTCTTTTGCTGTGCTTAGCTGCTATGTTAGAATATAGCTCTCTTTTTTATTTATGTATTCTGTGCTTTGTTTGGTGCTAGTTTAGAAGAAAATAAGCCCCCGATTTATGTATTTCTTTGCCGTGTTTAGCTGCTATGTTAAGAGAATACCAGCTCTGATTGTAATTTTTATTTCTTCGATGTTTTAGGTGCTATATTTAGAAAATATAGCTCTGATTCTTTATTAGTATTGTCTTTAGGGCTATCTAAAACATAGAACCTAAAACCAGCAAAGAAATAAAAATAAGAAATTTAAAACAGAGCTATAGTTTCTAAACATAAAACCTATACAAAGCAAAGACATTACGGTTATTCTCTAAACCTAGCAGTAACACAGCAAAGGAAATACGTAAGAAAACTAAAATAAGGGTTGTATTTTTTAACAGAATATATAGCTATGATTTTATTCGTATTGTATTTCTTTGCTGTGTTTAGGTGCATGCTTTGTTTGACAATATAGCCATGATTTTTATTTCTTATGTATTTCTTTGCGGTGTTTAGCTGCTATGTTTAGAACATATAGCTCTGATTTTTATTATGGATCTTTGCTTTGTTTAGGTGCTATGTTAGAAAATACAAGCCCCGATTTTTAGGTATTTCTTTGCCCGTGTTAGCTGCTATCGTTAGAAAATTACAGCTCTGATTTTAAGTTTCTTATTTCTTCGCTGTGTTTAGGTGCTATATTTAGAAAATATAGCTCTGATTTTCTTTCTTATGTATTTCTTTAGGGTATCAAACATAGCACGAAAACAGCAAGAAATACATAAGAAATTGTAAGAAATGGCAGAGCTATATTTCTAAACATACACACCTATACAAAGCAAAGACCATACGGTATTCTCTAAACATAGCAGCTAATAACACAGCAAAGAAATACTTAAGAAAATAACAAATAAGGGTTGTTTTTTCTTAACAGAATATATAAGTCTTGATTTTTATTTCTTATGTATTTCCTTTGCTGTGTTTAGGTGCTATGTTTATGAAAATATAGCCCTGATTTTTAGTTTCTTATGTATTTCTTGGCTGTGATTTGCTGTATGTTTAGAAAATATAGCTCTGAATTTTTTGTTTTCTTAGGTATGGTTTGCTTTGTTAGGTGCTATGTTTAGAAAATACAAGCCCCGATGTTTATTGATCTTGTGCTTTGCTGTTTTAAGGTGCTGTTTATAAAATTATGGCCCTGACTTTATTTACTTACGTATTTATTTTGCTGTTTTAGTGTATGTTACAGAAAATAAAGCCTGATTTTTATTTCTTATGTAGTTCTTTGCTTTGTTTATGTGCTATTTTTTAGAAAATAAGCCTGAGTTTTTATGATGCATTTCTTTGCTGGTGTTTAGGGTCTATGTTTAGAAAATACAGCTCCTGATTTTTATTTCTTAGGTATTTCTTTTGCTGTAAAGTTAGGGGGTGTCTATGTGTAGAATAGAGCCCTTATTTTTATATCTTATGTTTCTTTGCGATGTTTAGGTGCCCTATGTTTAGAAAATATAGCTCTGGTTGTCTTAGTAGTTCTTTGCCTGTTTAAGGTGCTATGTTTAGAAAATTAGATCTGATGTATTCTTATGTATTTCTTTCTGTGTTTATGTGCTATTTTTAGAAAATACAGCCCTGATTTTAATTTCTTATGCATTTCTTTGCTATGTTTCATAAAACATAGCAAATTTTCCTTCCCTAACTCGTGCTGCAGTGGATCCACGTGGAAATAGACCCTTGTACAGATCAAATAAATTGTATTAAAAAACACTTGAAAATACCAATCATCTCACACTGTTATCATCATTTTACTTACAAAAAACTATTATTGGTTTTGCATTATATATTTCTGCCATTGTTCCATCACAAACATTACGTAATTTTAGCACTCTTCATCATTTTCAATTGTCATGAAAATTGTTATGACCAAGGCGCTTCAGGCTTCAATGCAGCAAAAACCTCCAGTCTTGTCAGTACTCCACTCTATAGCCCCGCGCTCTTGCGCGGGGCAATGACCTTTACAGGCATGTGATGGTAATAAGCTCAGCCAATTTGGCTCTTAGATATCAAAAAAGGTGGTGTCTAAACTCATGTTTTGGGGGTCTTATTGGGGGTTTATTGGGGCCATAACCACAATAAACATATTTTGAGGCTTACAAATGCAGCCATCATTGCTTTTCAGCATAGAAAGCACTTTTAATCAGAACTTTTACAAGTTTTCTCAACGTAAATTAGCCAATTCGTCAGTCTGTACAAATATTAAACAAAGACATTGGCCATAATCTATATAATAATGAAACAGCTACAATATTATTTTCAAATCATTGAATATTGTTCTTGGACAGATCCTCGAACTGATGAGTCCCGTATGATTTAATAGTGTGGTACTAGTGATAGACCTTTTTGCACAAATATTTCATTTGGGCACAATTAAAAACCCCATTACTACTGTTAAAATGAGCTAACTCCCGAAATAGTCGGGCACCACACACATGTGACCCACCAAATATCACGGGCCACATCAAGCGGCGCTGTGATTAGCCCTTACTCCGCAAAATGTTTCTCTTACAAACAAAACACACACACACACAGACAAAACCTTCCAACGACCTTCTTGTAGGTGGAGAATAGCAAATTGTGTGAGAGCCATAAGGTCGTGGAAGGCATACTCAAGTGTATCGCCCTCTCACTCCTGAGAGGGAAATGCACTGCACTAGTTAGTGCTAGCTACCTTCCACAACCTTACTTTTCTACAGAATACCACTGCATGGCTTAACCGATAGCGGAAGAAGGTCGCAGAAGGTAGCCAACGCAACCCCTGTCAATTCCCAACCCAAAGTGGCCTAATTCCCCTGGTTCAAGGTGCTACTAGGTCGATTACCCAAGAGGGATTGGACGGTGACACCCCTCTCCGCTTGACTAACATATGCATCAAATAGACTTGTTGGAAGGTGGAAGCAGAACTCCCAACCGACATTGTCCAAAATATCTGGAATGGAGGCGTCTTTAATAGAACGCCCAGAAGGAAGCTTGAGCTAGAACTTCATATGACCTAAGCAAGAGGCCAGTCAACCAATCATGGTGTTTTTTGTGTGCATTTCAAATCTTCATGTGAGTGCAACAAAGTCGTAACTGACATTTTTGGCGAAATTGAGTTATTAATATATTATGAAAAAGTAGGTCATTACGCATAATTTGATATACATTTCAGTTGACAGTCTCAATTTATTGCCGAGTTATTAAGCTAAATAGGCCGACTTTGTTGCACTCAAAAGTCGTAACTGGTAGATACGACTTCGTTGCACGACACGGGAAAACTAGTATGTAGATACGACGTTTTATGCAAAACGATTGTTTTTAAAAAGGTGTAAAAAAATCTCCCAAAATTGTTTGTCAAAAGAATTTCGAACAAGTAAATGGTCATGGTCACGTGCACACCTATTGGTAGTCAATGTTTTGGGGTTTTCGTTCATAGGAACCATAAAGCGTAGTTAGGAAGTTCTAAGGAGGAGTTACTGAGGATTCTATGTTGGTATTAATTATCAAGCATCTGTGTTATTATATTTGATCACTTTTGGATCACTTTGCCACATTAAGCCTGACATTGGCAGTAAGTAACACTCTTGGCACACACGAGTTTCAACGACCCTATCACGTTGCCGCCTATTGTTATTGAAGAGGCTGACGCAGAGATTTCGAAATAATTTTTTTTTGTGTAGTATTTTAAAAATTGTAGAACTAAATAAAACTAAATGCTCAATTCCAATTGAGAGGAACGGATTTTCGTTTCATTCATATCCATTTAATGTAACCATATAACAATGCCATAGATACCGTGTAGAACAAAAATTCCGGATCCGAGAAATTTGAAAACAAAAGTTAACGATTTTTCTATAGGACGGACTTCGATTTGAGAGGCTTAGTTATTTCACAATCAGTGATTAGTATATGGACAAGCATATGGATATGCAAAAATCACAATTTGTTTAACAATTGAGGGTGCCCCTCCTCGCAAATTCTCGGAGTCAGGTCCTTTAAATCCCACCATGATCCGCATTTACGGCTTAAGATAGTGCGATAATCACCCTCTCGGCAGGAGGGCGACTGCCATCGCTCTTCGCAGGCATCCTGGGAAGGTTCACCACCTCAAATGCATGATGGCAATGAGGGAATTGAAAGATCAGGAAATTGTTTGTTCCAAATTAACTTAAAAACGGCCACAATAAGCATGTGCCCATTTCATCATGTAAACTATTTTTTATACCGTTGTCTACCGGAGCATTTTTTGTACCAAAACACCGAAGGGGGTACCGCACCCTTGAATTTTCTTTATTGAACATCAATTCTATAAATTTGGTACCTACAGTATACTTAGAGTGTTATTCTTTCATTTGTATCAAAATATGTAGAAACCAATGATGAGTTCCAATATGACGTCATAAGGTATAAATTAGAAAATACGCATAGGAAGAAACATTGATATTTTGCAATGTACTGGCTCAAAAAATAATATTTGTAACTTAACATTTTTCCATCATGTAGAGACCTTATGACGTCATTTGAACAATGTTAGTATGTTGGTACTCAGTTTGGTACAAAAGGAAAGGGGAGGACCTGCTATCTATTGCAACAAAATCAAATGCAAATGGTCTTGCTATTCCTGGTCGTACGAGGCGTGTTGATATTTCCCCCCTCCCGAACAGGGGGGGTGATTGCCAACACCCTAGCCATCACCTGTGATCACCCTTTAAACTTTCCTATACCCGCGATAGTTTTTTTTTTTTTTTTTGATGGAGGCATGAACTGGGAGCACGTTAAAATTGTCAATTGGCAATTACATTAAGTCTTAATTTGACACCGAATGGGGCTTTTAGGGCGAAAAGAACACGGTAACAACCCCCACTCTTTGGAAGAACGAGGGTTAATTAACTTATAATTTATCAATTAATTAGGTATAAAGTTCTAAAGTGACTTAATCACACTCATATTTCAATGAAACTGACATTGGAATCAGTTCGACATGGTGTCGACTATCAAATGCCAGAACGGTAAACAAATTCAACATAACCGGAAGTTAAAATATTAAAATTTGGTGGGTTTTCCAGGTAAAATTACTCGTATGGGCACGCTTTGGGCACCAGGTTCAGAAGTTATAAGCTTTGGTACAAGGTACCTTGAACTTTCATAACACCGTTTCTCAAAAGTCGGCATGATCGGAACATTTCATATTATTTTCACAAGATTTTTTTACAATACGGGTCACAATCAACCCAAATGCAAGCTATTTTCTACACGTCGTATCTCCACAAGCAATGACGGATTTGATGGGGTTTTCGGTATTTCTGAAAATATTTCTCCTCTCTTTGGTGACTGTTACACCGTGTTATGTGACAACAACTTGCCAAAAAAATGGAAAACTGAGTGTACTATGCACTTTCCAAACCCTTCATCACGGGGTCACATATCCTTTGAATTACAAAGTTTTGTGGACAGATTTTTTTGTAATAAAAGACCTAATAGTTCACGTGGCATCGATCGCGGCAAAGAGATATAAAAATGTATCATGAATATTTCAATGAAAGATGATATATTCTTTGAAAATTTGGCCGATAAATCTTATCGGGCATTCCCATATTGTAGTATCTTCATTTGCAAAGACAAACCTAAATTACCATATTATATGTAATATATTTGGTTATATCATCGAAAATTATACAATGTGTAAATGGTACAATATGTGTATACTTTTGACCATTAAAAACTCCTGTCTAGAATTTCTGGTTTGTTAACAATGGAGAATCCCAGATGGTGACCAATACGGATGCTGTTTCAGACGTGTCAAACCTACAAACCATATGCCTGTTAATTATATTAAGTTATGTATCATCCAGAAATTATCACACAAATATAAATTGGATTAATACTGCTTTATTAAATATAAATTGGATTAATACTGCTTTATTTGTTTAATATCAGGTAAATTAAAATTCAAGGTGTTGGTCAGTAATAACAAATACATGCAATTTGGTAGGATTAAAGAACTTAAACCGAAAAGCATATCACTATAATTTTTCAATTTAGGTTTGCTAACAAAGCAAAATATACCAGACGTGAGTTGTTCCTAATTGTCAAAGTCATTCGTTATTTTATCACAATTTGTGAATGATATAACTAAATATATCCAGATGGTAATTTGTCGATTTTAACAAAATTTGAAGACGGCCATATTGGCTACCATCTTGCACTAAAGCAAGATGGTATTAAAGATACGTTTCATGATCCCAGCAAATTCTGTTTATTCATGGTTCACTAGATATCATTGAGAAAAGCTTATTCACAAAATTTGAGTTGCATCCGATCTTGCGGTTTTGTGTTATGAACAATTTGCTTTCTTTCTATACGGTCCCTTAGGCCTTGCTGTAATTCTGTCAGTTTACGGAGAAAAAATACGAAATTGCGATTTCTTTTACAGATACGACCGAATTTGCACTTAATATGGATTGCTAAGGCTAACCAGTTCAGATGATATAACAATCTCATTTTTAAGGTAATTCGGGGGACAAGGTTTTGGACCGCGAAATGTCCCTTTAAATATAATGCTTAACAAGAGTTTACGATGCCCTTAAAACAAAACTGCATGGTTTCTTCTCACAATTTTTATATCTAGTCAAACTGTGAATTTATTCACAGCTTTACCATTTTTGGTGGAACTTTTGGAGATATTTTGGCAGCCATCCTGGATCTGAAGCAAGACAATCCATATTGACCTACATGAGCTTCATATTGATATCATTGAATAGCTCAAAGTCTCCTCTATCCAGTGATATAAAAATAAGTAACAAATTTTGCAGCACCTTGCTTCAATAACGTCATAATGCACGACGCCCTCTCAAAATGTTTAAAAATCAGTTTTTTGTGTACAAAAGTATAGGAAAGTTTAAATTTTTGGCTAAAACCACACAAAAAATCAATTTGTACCGAATTTTTGGCCAAAATAATAAAGAATGAAGTTTTAGCTCAATAACGTGAAAACTTTCACTGTACGAGCAATTTTATGGTGTACGAATTTACCAAAAATAAACCAAAATATAGGAGGTCCCCCCCCACACACACACACACAAACATCAACTTTGGCGGATCACCCTATATCCCCGAGTAAGGTGGTGGGTCAAACTTGTGTGGACAGACCAGCTGGTATCGGGTTGCAGTTTCATTGAAAAACGGCCTCGAGGCGAGACATTATGGCTAGAAAACTAGAGCAGGCTCCGGTCAGAATTGCTATGGATCAACTTCACAGCGCTAAAACACGGCCGCTTGGATTTGCTATAGCGTATTATTACAGCAAGGGAAATTCCTTAGCAAAGTACAAATCAACATGTAACTTTTGCAATACATTGTACTGCAAAAACAGTGTAAGGAGTAGGGATTGACAATGTCATCAAGTGTTGACAAAGAATAAACACCCCTGCAGTGTAGAATTTACCAAAAGTTCGAAGAGAGAAACATGATTGCGTGTAAGGTCTGGAACGGAATGATATGGAACCGTGAGATGCCAATTAGGTCCGGGATTAGGCGTTAGAAAAATCATGAGAAAAAATACAGTTGTACTAGCAATATAATCAAATTTGAAAAGAAATGCTGAAATTATATTTTAACGTGCTAGAAATTTATGAATGAGCTTCATTCCGTTTTATTTATATAAATTGCGATATAGCCTAAGTTGCGCATGTCATTTCTGTTTAGAGGGGAGGCTAACGGCATACAGTGTCATTATGTCAATACTGACGAGTGTTGTCCGATACTACGTGCCCATAGAGTCCCAGGACACTTGTTCTTATTTTGCAAACATAACGGTTTGGCGGACGCTAAATTGCCTTTCAACACCACTACTCACACAAAGAACTTCATTTGAATTGGGGCGGCACCTTTTAATACTCAACTGATCGACCCGACCCACCCGACCGATAATCACAACTTCCTGTTTTGCGAGTGACGTCCGAGCATGGTAAGCAGGGCAATTACCATAACAAAAGGACGTTGACTCAGGCGTGAATGTCTTGTAACAGGTGTTGGGTTGGTACATTTTGTGACCCCACTTTGTCTGCTCCCAGTTGAATTCAGCAGCCTTGACGGAATAAAGTACAGTATCACGTGCACTTTATTCCGTCAAGGCTGCTGAATTCGACTGGGAGCAGGCAAAGTGGGTGCAGTAAATGTACCAACCCACATGTGTTGCCGAAATGTACACAAAAGCAAGTCAAAGTAAGCATTTTTTTCATAACTGAAATCTACCTATTTTGATGAATATATTCAAATATAAGTTATTAGTTAAGAACATACAATCTCTTTCTTTCTTTCTCTCTCTCTCTCTTCCCCCTCTCTCTAGGTTTGAAGAAGGCATTAGATGAAAGGTTATATGGACAACATTTAGTTCATTCAACAGTAATACCCGCTTTGCGTGGATTCGTCAGTGGTGTAGATAACCCAAAGCCGCTCGTTCTATCATTTCATGGCCGTACTGGTGTCGGGAAAAACTACGTGGCACGCCTAATTGCTGAGAGCCTTTATAGGAAAGGACTCCAAAGTCAATATGTTCATCTAAAAATACCAACACGAGATTATCCTTACTCTTCAAAACTGGAAATTTATAAGGTAAAAATTAATTAATCTTTCTATGTCATTGGAAACGTACATCTGTAGTTTTTGAAAGTGGTTGAAGATTAGCACCTTATGTACTATCGATCTAGGATTCTAATTTAACGGCACAACGAATGCAATGGTGTCCATTAAAAATTGTGACCAAGGAAAATCAAGAAGATATGGGTCACAAAGAAATCATATTATTTTTTTACAGAGTTTGGTATGCGTTGGAGTGAAAGATGGTGGTTTATGCAGTTTCCCAATTGCCACATCCTGGCCAGGGGTTCGTTCGCGAAAGCAGTCGTAAGACTAACGTAGCCCTAGTTGCGACGTAAATTACAACTAAGATTTTTTTCGCGTTGGTGAAACTTGGACGTAGACTACGTGTGTGTTATGAGTAAGCCAGATTTACGATTAAAACTACTTGTGGTCACGAGTACACGTAACACACTCGTAGTGTGTGGGAACTAGTAGACGGATCGGACCGCCGTTCGCATTTCATCCATCTTGTTATCAATCTATCATGGTAACAGCATTTATTATTCCAGAAAATGAAGGAAGGCACAGTCCTGAACGAAAAATAAGATATTATAACAACCCCCTTGAATCTATATTTCAGACCAGAAGTGTCGTTGATGCATGTACACTGCAAAAAACAGTGATTAGAAATTAAACACCTTTCTAAGCTCTATTTTGCACCACGTTTCTAAATATTTTGAAATATCTGTTTAATATCTAAACATGTTTAAAATCTGAACATGTTTAGGCATTTGACATTACGTGTTTAGACATTTGACGCCAAGTGTTTAGAGATTTGACATGTTTAATACCTAAACACTAAATTGCACCATATTCCTCAGCACTGTTTTTGCGCAATTGAAGCAAAATCGGTGCATAAATTAACAAAAACAGATTAAACACGTTAAAGTTAATAATCATATATCATTGTCTTCTGTAAGCATGGCATTGTAATAATTACATCCCATGTCCATCAAAATGGCCTGTATCCCTATCCACACAGATTGGCTCATCTATCCATGTCACGCACATCAGAAAAAAAAAATAAGGAAAGAAAGAAAAGGGAAAAAAGAAAGAAAAGAATGAAAGAAAGAGGCCTATACAAATATGAATCATCCTCTGATCTACAGTTCAAGGCTGACTGAGAGTTTTTCCGAGGATGGTGTCCTCAATTTTCTAACAAATCGTATTTTTGCATGTTCATAATGCTTATCCACATACTAATCGCTGTGTGAAATAGCTAACTTTGTAATAAAATTCAGGGTCCGGATTTTTTTTTATATAGTAGGCCTATCCTATGGTACTGTTAAACTACACATAGATGTTTACTACATCAAAACGAAAAATCCATTTTCTCTCAATTTTTGGTGGAATTAAGTATTTTAGGTGACTATTTTTAGTTCTGGATGATTAAATAATACACACAAAACATATTTCGAAATCTCTGAGTCAGCATTGAAAAAGTACACAACTTTTTTGTGACTTATTGGCTAATTCGCAATTTTATTGAACTCTTTACAAAATCAGAGTATATGGCTTCTTCACTAGTAATTGTATCTCTTCTTCAATTGCTTAACAGACCTTTCTTTATGTTGGCTGCAGGTATTTACCTTGCCTGTAATATTCATTCACATCCTTTTCTTCTCATTTATTGGATATAGGCCTATATTACTTTTTTTACATATGTCTTTCCGACCTACAAGAATGGACTCCTAATGAGAATTAAAATAAGCCGCCCTCTTTGTTGTGCAGCCATTTCTTCTTGTGCCGGTGTAGGCCTAATATTTATCGAAAAGTACACCGGTAATATTAACAAGATAGGCCAATGCTATGACATAAATTTAATGTTATTGAATATTACTTCAAATATCATCTAAATGAACGCAGTTCTCATATACAAGAAGGAATTCTAAAATACGCGAGGTAGTACTTATCAGATTCAATTCGAGGTCTAGTCACACCAAAAACACAAGTACGATTGTTAAAATCCGGAATCGATTTACTAGACGGCATCAACACAAACTCGTACATAATTGCACCCACGATTACACCAAAATACGACACGTAATAAGAGTTAAGTTATGCGCGATGCGGCGAGGTGTTCTACGGACTGTCGAACGTCCATTTGTTCGCGGAACGCACGTAAGGTCACAACTTGGTAAAATCGTAACCAAGCTCTCAGCGTAATTTACGTATTACTTAACGTTCAGTTTCGCGACGCAAGTGGCGGCGCCAGGGGGGGGGCATGGGGGGGGGGCCAATTGCCCCCCCAAATTTTTCTTGCCCCCCCAGTGGCCCCCCCCCCCGGGTCGAAAGAAAAATGAAGGATTTCGGGCAAAATCAGGGATTTTGGGGCCAAAAAATCCAGCGATTTGGGCCAAAAATTGGTGAAAAATTTCCACATTTTAATATTTTGCCCCCCCAGGAATCACTTGTGCCCCCCCCCCAAAGATCACTTTGACCCCGTTTTTTGCCCCCCCCCCCAGGAAAAAGAGGTTCTGGTGCGCCACCTGCGCGGACGAACCCCTGGTGCGGGCCCTATCAGTGCCTGAAACGGTCACGGTCGAAGCCACACCTCTCAAGACCAGCATTAATACCTGCGGGAATTCATTTCAATTCCGCAGCCTTGATAAAACATTGGTAGAACCCAGTACCGCGTACTTAAAAAAACTCTCCCACAAATTTCCTACTTGCATTTAGTGAAACAGGGTTCTCGGATAAACGTACACACCATGCCCTCGCCCACATTGATGATATAACCTCGTTCGTGATGATAGAGATTGTAAGAGAGGAGGCGGCGTTGCACTACATGTTTATGCTGAACTCAATTATAAAATTGTCCTGACTAAAATAAAAATTTGCCCTCTAATCCTATCTACGAATCTTTGTTCATTGAAATTATATCCCAACTAAAAACAAATAATCGGTTATTTATCGACCACCCGACTCTTCTGCGTATCCATTCATCGATAGCTTGAGAAACTCTATTAACCTAATCCAATAACGAAGTAAAGATGCTTTTATCTGTGGTGACTTCAAAGGGTTTTGTGTATCTTTTAAAACCAATTCTCGATCATTCCACAAATGAATATTAACACCTTTTTCTGCGTCATTTATCCCTTAATTGATAAACCAACGCGTGTTACCACCCAAATCTTCCACTTTAATGATAATATAGTACTAAATACTCTTGACTAACAAATAATCCCAGGGTCTTATTCAACGATATCACTGATCAGTTCCATGTTTTACAGAGTTCTAAATACTAAAAATACAACAAAACTTAATTTCAAATCTAATTCAATAAATTTTTTTCCGACTCGCAAATAGATAGAGTTAATATTGCCTTACCTGGAAATGAATTAAGGCAAACTAAAACTGGAATGATGTAACAAACTGTGATTTGCTGACGATTCGTACAACTTATTTATTAATAAAATTCTCAATGTATATGATAAGTTAAAAAGAAAAGAAACAAAACGTAAAGAGGCTAACCTTGGATCACCAATGGCATATAAAATCAAATAAATATTTTTATTTTTTTAGTGAAAAAAAAATTACACTTAGAAACACCCAAATGATGAAAATAAAAATAAATATATTCATTACAGGAATTAAATTAACTAGCTAATTCAAAATGTCGCGCAAAACCTACTCACAAATAAATTACACTCTTGAGAAAACAATATAACAACACGTGGAAAACTAAACAACTTCTTGGCAAAACAAATAAAACCTCCCGATCCTACATACTTTATTGAGGTTCTACGAAGATCTCTGATCCCAAGACATTGCGGAGAGTTTCAACAAAATTTCTTTGCTGAAATTGGCCCCAAATTAGCTAGTCAGATTCATTCCTCATCCAGCTCCCATGATTTCCTTAAAGGCGCCCTTTGAAAAGTCAGTATTCTTCAATCAAACATCCACCCCAGGGAAATACTCGATAGTATATCCAAATTAGGAATGGTAAGAGCTTGGTTTGATGACATAGTCAGCCGTAGTTAAAGACATTTCCCCCTTCCCCCTTCTCGTTATCCACTTGCCCATGTCTTTAATCTCTCCCTTTCTACTGGTGTTTCCCTGCTGATCTGAAAAGTTGCTAAAGGTATTCCATATTCAAATAAAGGATGATCGCCATACCTTTTCAATACCGTCCAATTTCACTTCTACCGTGTTTCTACAAAAATTCTTGAAACGCCTGATCTACAATAGGCTGACAACTCTCTCTTCCATAATACTCCTCCCCAATCAAATCGGCTTTAAGGAAACAGCATTCCACTGACCTGGCTCTTGTGATCTATGATAAAATCTCTTCCGCTCTCTCAATTGATCATAATACCATGGTATTTTTCTTGGACCTATCTAAGGCGTTTGACACAAGTGAGCATTTCTATTCTTCTAACCAACGCTCCTCCACTACGGATATACGCGGAAATCCTTAGCGCTTATTGCAGACTACCTTTCCAATCGCCAACCAATTTACCTGTTTTGATAATCCACCATTGGTCCGTCTACCTGTTCATGTGGTGTTCCCCAAGGCTATATACTTGGTCCTTATCTTTTCCTTATTTATGTGAATGATATTCCTCATTCCTCTGACATTCTCTCCTTTGGGTCCTTTTTGCAGAGGACACCAACCATCGTCTTTCCCCATCCCCAATCTAGAGACCTCATATAACACGGTAAACACTGAACTGGGTCAGTCACAAATTGGTTTAAAGCTAATAAGCTCTCGCTCAATGTTAAAAAAACAACTTACATTCACTCTCCAAGAAGTCCAAACAAACCTCCTAAACTGCACATACAAATGCTATAATACTAAAATAAATCCCCCAACCTAACACTCACATTCTGAGGTGTTGTAATGACAACAAAACATATGAATTGGAAAGACCATATTCCAAGATCACAACCAAGTCTACAGGAGTCTTGGAGTCTTAAAAGACTCAAACACACACTACCACCTGAATTTGTCACCTTTATATAACAATCTGATTCTTCCATATATTTCTTACAAGTAATATCGCGGGGCAACATCGAACATTAAACTCAAATCTATTTCACTGTCCCTGGAACTCAAATAATCAAACCCCCTTGATAGCTATTTAAACTTCAAACACGAGCAATCCGTATTTGCACTGGTTCTCCCTATTTATCCCATACCAAGCCATTATTCCATAACACTTAAAAACATTAACATATTCGATAAACATAAACTTCAAACAGGCAACTTCATGCACCGTTATGTAATAACAACCTTCCTAACTCATTTGAAAATTTTTCTTTAAAAACAAAGACATTCATAATCTATAACACAGACATGCCAACAAATTTATTCCAATTAAAGCTACTTTGAATGTAACTAACCTACTCAATTAAAAACTCCGGTCCTAGGATCTGGATCTGGAATTCGCTTGAACTAAACTTACAATCATCAAAATATGCCAATATATTTAAAACTAATCTTAAAAAGCAACTATTTCTAATATGACAATTAAGCCTATAGTTTGATCGGATTAACGTTAAGAATTATTTTTATCAAATATTCTACTTGACTGTTATCCCGTAATTTTCCGTATCTTTTGTACAGGTAAATACTTAATTATAGTCTTAACTTATTATCGGGCCGAGGAAGGAAACAATTTTTTTCCAAATACCAGCATACGTATCAATCTGTAGGCCCAGTTCGTTGCACTATTTCTGATTTTGGATTGACAGATAGCTAACTTAACTGCCTTGCTTTATTTCTATGTTTTACCTGTACGTTAATACATCAATGTGATTCACTATTGTTACCCCTTGTCCTGTCCTGTTTGTATTCTGTTTTTTATCTTGTCTGTTGTTCTGTTGTTCTGTTCACCTTGCTGGATCACCCAAATAAATAAGTTCTATCTCCCACTGGGTGGGGTCAATCCTAAAGGTCAATGATCTTAATGGCCTCGTCCAACACCAATTTCCTTCCAATTTTTTCCTTGACTATGTAATTACTCCACTTATTAATTGATCAGACTAATGATTTAATTACCCAATCTTATTCAGCTTTGTTGATGTATGCTAAATCAGATGGTACTATCTTGTGTAATTCATTCAGCCTTGGTTATGTATGCTAATTAATGATTGTAATATTTTGACTTCAAAATTAGCTTCAATTGCATATGAATCTTTCTTTTAACAATTGTATTTTGATTTTTTCAATATCATTATTTGCATTTTGTTAAAATCTAATGTTGTGTGGTGAGAATAAAAAAGAAGGAACTTGAATTGAAAATTTCCTCACGGTTTGGTTATATGTAAAAAGTGGGCGAAACGGAGGCATTGCCTTGTCCTGGAATAAGTCAGGGCAATTATGACGCTAATGTCTTCAGGTATCTGATCACCGCACTGGGTACAGAAGAACGACTGACTCAGGGCCCACACAAACGGCTAGGCGTGCGCTGTGACCACCGTTATTATGTTATGAGAGGGCACATGACTGTGGTGTCCGTGGATAAGACGTTAAAGGCCGACTCAAAGGTTGCGGGTTTGAAGGCCCCACTGGACCAATGTGTTGTGCACTTGGGTGAGGCACTTTACTTCGCTGGACCGCGTCGACCCAAGCGATATTCGGGTAACTCTTATTACAATCTAAGTGCTAATAGGATTGTGTGATTGGCCAGCTGCGACCCTAGGTGAACCGAAATGATTGTGACGATTTCTGACGGCAGCGTCGTAATATAATAATAGGCAACCGCACTATGATTTATATGAATGCGTTTTGGAAAAGCCAGTATAGATCGATGTGACATTTGTTTATGTTTATGGCTACAGCTGCATGTGTGACAATTTAGAGCAGGAAAGATTCTGCAAGCAAATTGGTAACCAGATTTTATGTGGTCGGTCACAGAAACTACTGTAATATTTTGCCTGCCAGGAAAACAAAGAATGGGGGGAAGGGCGTCCTGAATGTCCAACAAGTGACGTCATAGGTCACATCATCTATATTTATTATTATTATACACCCACACAATCGATTATATAGAGATACTATATATATATATTATATATATATATAGACATTACTTACTGACTTACTTAAATTACTTACTTACTTACGTAACTTTGTTTTAGGGAACAACTTCAAAACTTATTCACGATAGTCAGCACTGGTCTCTGCCAAGGGCAGGTTTATTTTTGACGAGATTAGAAACTTTTCCTACTGGTCTGCTCGATGTGTTAAGCTTCTTAGATTATTCTCCTCCAATGTGCGTGGTATAGACTTCCGGAAAACAATTTCATTTTCTTAAGGTAAAGTGAAAAAGTTGAAAAGTAGATCCCTAACATACCTTTGCCATTTTTGCACTTGTAGTAGTAGTTGTAGTAGTAGTAGTAGTAGTAGTAGTAGTAGTAGTAAGTAGTAGTTAGTCGTCAGTAGTAGTAGTAGTAGAGTAGTGTAGAATTTTGGGGCATCATGTAAAGAACACTTCAAGCAATTTCGATTTTCCTTTGGACAAAATACGCCCTAATAATACTTAAAGCAGATGTGATTATGCATTTGATATTTTTTTAATAATAATAACTAAACATCTGATATGCATTTGATATTTTTGTACAGTGATGTTGGTTATAAATTATTCTAGGAAACTACCACCTGCGAACGAGAATGCTCAAAATGCGTATTTATCATACAATAAGCGGATTTGTAATTAGAATTGGGACCCCAGATTGTACTTTCGGCAGAGCTGAGTGAAAAGGCTAAGTTTATGTCCGTCCGTGATGAAGTAGTGCCACCTCAAGAAAGTGCCCTCGTAATGAACCAATAAAACAACTAATGGATGAGGGCCGGCGAAACGTTGGTCTATTTCCCGGCTATTTCTATTGGAAGGCCGTTTCCAGCATTCAGTGCGGCGGGGTTTAGTAAGCAAACACGCAATATCATTGGTTGTTGATCTTATATGAGACGATATTTTATCTATAATTCTAATTACAAAATTCCTCGTTTGAGACACATAGACAATTTCGAGCTAAAACCATTCACTAGTTTACTAGCCATGTTACCAATGCAATGTTGTAAAAATCTCAATTTTTTTGAAAATTGGGGCGCTCTTAAAATCTCTTAAAAAAAATGTGATTATTAGTGCTTTAATGAATGCACCCGCGTCCATTTTAAGATTCGTTGATCAATAATTCGTAACAATAAAAATAAATGTTAATTTAACTTTGAAAACCTGGCTTTAGCATGTACTACTACTTACGATGGAAATCACGGGCTTATGTATGGGATTTTGAAAACCACACACAGGTGGTGAACATGATTCCCCGCATGATTCTAAAGAACCACACCCACCGCTTTCCCGGTCTAAATCAAGGTATTAAGCAGGAGACACAAACTTGCCCCCAGAAAAAGAATTCAGAAGAAGGCTCCGGGCCAAAATACATAAAAACCTGCAGTTTACTGACAAAACTTAAGGCCTGTAAGATTCTAAAATCCCTAGTATGCAACTACAGAGCTGACAACTAAATTGAAATTCATAAAAACTAATAAGAAACCTTTGCTAACTTAGTTACAATTACTAGGAACCAATCTAGTTGCCCATCGCTCAACTTTGTCTACAGAATGGGTTGCTTTGCGGGCGGACTGGGCCTGGTTGCAAGTGTGCGGAATGTAAATTCTATACATTAAATGACTACCCTTTTGTGTTTGAGTCTGTTCATCTCAGAACATCTCATTAACATGTGCTTTGATCACCTGTGAACCATGATCAAAATGATGCTAATATAATTGTAGTAGCTTCCGTATATATAGGCTTGCACTGTTAGAAATTTCCGTAAATTAAGAAAACAGATTTTCCGTAAATTTACGGAAAATCTAGTTTATAGAAAACAATAAAAAATATAAACAAAAAACATAAAAAATGTTAATTTACGGAAATATTTCAAAACTTTCCGGGAGCAAAGTTTCCGGATTTTTTTTTGTTCCGTAATTTTAAATAACGGAAAATTTTGTTAAAACACACATTTGTTCCATAATATGAGACAAATTTCTGTAAAATTACTGTCAAAGTTCCGTTAATTGACAGAAATTCTGTAAATTTACCCTAAAAAGTCTGGAAATTCTGCTGCCGTAAATTTACGGAAAATTTTCTAACAGTGTGTACACATGAGCAAACCTATGAGGTTATACATATCTTCATTTTAATGTTAAATCAGTATATCATCGTAAACAACATGAGCATCAAACTGATTTAGTTGCCAACTAGTGAGTTAGAGTTGCTCTGGATCAACTCTAAATTTGGCAAGATTCTTAAAATGCAACTAGCACTAGTAAGGTTTTATGAATTTCAACTAGTAATCAACTAGGCGTAGTTGGCAACTAAGTCCCATTTTAGTTGCCAACTAGGCTTAGTAAGGTTTTATGAATTTGGGCCCAGGTCCTGGCGTGGCTTTTATGGATCTCAGAACATTTTTGACCAAGCGCAACGGTATTCTAATAAAATAATTTAAAATGTATCAATAAGTGTATTGAGACCTTACGTGACGTTCTCATTATGTTGAAACACTAAAACTCAGGCTACTTATTCAAATTTACAGCAATGTAGCGGGGAGAGAAATATCAAGCGCCGCTCTGGATAATGAGAAAGCTGGAAACCGACGAGAAAATATAAAGCTCCGTGACATGGAGAAGATTATTCAGATCGCAGCCTACGGTGGAAAAGGTAGGCAAAAGCTTTTATTATTATTATTATTATTATCATTAGGCCAAAAAAGACGTTGTCTGTGGAGCCTGCGCGCATAGCTTTTAAAATCAAATAGCGCTGCTGCGATATTTATTTCCCTTCTCTTTTCTTCTGAATCGCACCGGGCCCGGTCTTATTGATGACATCGTAGACTATTGGCGGGCGCAACTACGGCACAACGAAGTTGTCCCTACACAGCCGTGGGGCATACCGACAAGGCGCGTGGTGATGTCGAAAAGGAAAACGAAACAATATTTTTTATCTTGGTTTTTGTATTTCTTAAAAATATCATGATTGTACGCGTGTGAATCCCAAAGAAAGGCGGCGAAGTGCTTAGGAATTGGGCCTTGCACGTGCACCGATTCTCCGAAACGGCATTGCTACAGAATTTGGCCACGTCTCTCCTTCATGGAACCAGCGGCAATGATTTTTTCCAGGCAATCGAGCCCTTCTATCTTCAATGCAGACCTGTTCTCGCCAGGTGCAGGATGAGTATGGGAGACCTGGGTGGCACACCCGGATTGTGATTCAAAATTTTGGTACAGAGGCAACAGAGCATGCCAAAAAATCGCATAAAACATAGCCTTTTTTCTATAAAAAAAGAGCGTGGCACTTTGCTTTTTTGTCAAAAGGTCCAGAGACAAACTTCTTTTTTTTTTGCCTTATTATCATTATAAGCTTATGTGTGGGTTAGGGGGAAATTCGCTATTCTTATGCACTAATTAATACGTTAAGGGGAAATTTCGTTTCCCCTTAACGTTATCTTTTGTTTGCGCTTTATTCCATCAAAGGATATGAATATTAGTTTATGCAAATTAAAGATAATCCACTAGAGTAACAAAGGATATGAATATTAATCTAATAATAATAAGAGCTCATGATAGCCTAATGAATAATTCAAATTTCCCCCTAAGTGTCATTCTGAGGTAATTATTATTATTATTATTATCATTATTATAAGCTTATGTGTGGGTTAAGGAGAAAATGGCTGTTATCATGCACTAATTAGGACGTTAGGGCGAAATTTCGTTTCCCCTAACGTTTTCCCCCTAACCCACAGTATTACAGTTTATTCCGTTTTGGATAACAAAGGATATGAATATGAATTTATGCAAATTAAGACTACTGGCACATTTGAAAAATAGTGCGCCCTCTATTTTTTTTTTTCAAAATTGACATTTGTGCATGGTTATAAAGCTTTTATATACACTAGCCCTCACCTGAAATTATTAAGCCCAAATTAGCGCGCTTATGGGTAAACAGAACGATTTTATAATTAATGTCGCTGGCGACATTAATTCAGCAGACGACGCAGAAATGGCGTGTAACACAAGAAAACACACGCCAGAGTTGATTCTCACGTAATAGGCACACTTAAAAGTTAGCCTACCAATTTCTTGGATGTCTTTAGCCTCTTATTAATGTCCCTATCTGGTTTGCGGCATGTTATTTTATGTGTAAAATATGTCTCTATTCTTCCAATGGCCTAGACTATCATTTGCGAGCAAATTGAAGAAATTTCATATTTTCTGAAAATGTGCCAGTGCAGTGCCGCTTTAAGCATAAGCCAAAATGTTACTTTTTTCTATGGTAGGAAAAAGGGGCACAGTTTCACTTTTTCTTCACTGTGTTCAAACTTTAGTTTACGACATTTATGCAAGCAAAATACTTAAAGTATTGTCACATGGGGTGGAAAATAAGAGCATGAATCGTGGCATATTTACATGCCTTTAAATGGGAGAGTTATTTAGTGGTGTGCCCCTATAACCTAATGGATATGTACAATTGTACCCTAACGTTGTTAGCGTTATTATAATTATTTGTACACGCTTTTTCTGCCTTTAAGTGGCACTTTGACGACAGCTTCCTAGTTTCAATACATTAAATGTGTTGAAAATATTGAGTTGCTTGCAGTCACTCTAATAACATACTTTCAATTTTTATTATTATTATTACGTTTGTCACAGATACTGGCTTCCACAGGAGTCGACTCATTGATTCGTATCTGGTCAGCCACTTCGTCCCATTTCTCTACCTCTATAACGAGAGCACGTTGCGGAGCTTTGGCATATAGGACGATTCAGGAAATTTGGCGGACCTCTTAGATGATATCAAGAAAGTCCCCGTGGCGAATGCAGTTTCTTTCGCAGACGAAACACAGCTATTTTTTTTTTGTTTCCGCTTAAAGGTTGTAAAATTGCTGAGAAGGTTCGACTTGTAAAGTTCAATTAATTGAAACAGAACCTAATTTCTATTGAATCAATCGGCACTCGTCTACTCCTCGGGTGAAAACACAGTGACGTAACCAGATGGGGGTCATGGTGGTCAACTGCCCCCCTGTGGGGGAATCTTTTCCCCCCCCTCTTGCCCCCCCCTGAAAAATTATGATTTTACATATGCCATATACTATACTAACACATTTTAATAATGGCCTTGGCCCCCCTGGAAATACATGTCCCCCCCCCCCTTTTCCCTCCCTGAAAAAAAGCTGGTTACGCCACTGGTGAACATGCTTCGATCTTACTGAAACTTCAGGTTTACAACATTGTATATCTCAGAAAAATTCTCCAGCAGTTTCAACCGTGGTGGTGGGCGAACGTGGGTGCGTGCTTCGTGTGTGTGTGTTGTGTGTGTGATGTTGTTGTGTGTGTGTGTGTGTGTTGTGTTTGGTGTGTGTGCGCTGTGTGTGTGTGTGTGTGAGGGTGTGTGTGTGCGTGTGGTTTTGTGCATGTGGTTTATATGGATACGCAATTTCTTATGAGACTTTTTTTTAGATTATAATCCCCACAAGGCTAATTAATAGTAGTAGTCCTTAAGAAGGACCCCCAGCCCGTCGCCCTATTCCTTACATAATACGGAATTGAGTTCCGTTTTGATTGAGGTGTTTTTTTTTTCGTTAAAGAACAACCCGTCCCAGTAAATACATGTCTAAAGGCATTTGTCGAAGTAATTGGCTTCTCCATCTATAAGTAAGTATAATTTTACCCAGAAGCAAGGGAGGTGTTCAAGCAAATCATTTGCAGAGCTATACTATCGATCGGGATATAGATTATGGTGTGAAGGTGTTTAGATGGCTAATCCACCGCGCCTCTTCCAACCCAGCCCTTGAATCACTCATTGGCGCAGCGCCGTTCTAAGTAAATACGTGGGTCGCTGTTTTCCGAATCCAGCCAAGTGCACTTTTTCCAACACTTGTGGGCAATTGGCTATCTCCATAGAAAATATTAAATTACATTAAAAAAAAAAAAAAAAAAAAAACTTGTTTAAAATTTCAAAACAAATCTAATTTGTATTCGGTAACTATACTGTTCTGATGCTATCCGCTGGGAAAGCGATTGGGGACCTTTCGGCCCTACCCTATAGATCCTATCTATCACTCATCTGGCAACCCTGGCTTGAGTTCATGGGCCAAAACACATGTTTGTTTTGTTTCTCTCCCAACACTTGGTGTGCGCTGGCTATCTCAGGGAAAGATTAATAAATATTCATCCTTGTGTACCTCACTATTATTGTACCTTGAATTGATCAACCCTTACCGTAGAAGCGTTGATAAATTTTAAGCAAACCGCTGGAAACAACCGATACCCTGGGTCTCATACATATCCTCACTTACGATCACTGAGTAATCTGATCGTCAACGGATGATGATGTCTGGTCGTGTCTTAACCAAAAGCATGTATGGATAATACATGCTATGGTGTCCCGACTACCGCATTTCCAGCTGGTCTGTACTTCTGAATATTGAGAGTGCACACCCACTACAAGTTAGCGGTGGCGTAACTACCATCAAAGTAACAATACATTTTACAGGTGTCATCGCTTGAATTAAGAGTGCTCAATCCCATTATGGGGGAGCGTAAAGTGAATTTTTCAAAGTATAAACCGCTGGAAAGGTAACCGGTTACTTCTGGAGTTCACGGCATACCCCACTCTCACATACCATACCCTCACTTACGATCACTGGTATCGATCGCCAGACGGTATATGTCTCAAAGGATGGCCGTGTCCTATTATCCCAAACACTTGTATGCATACCGGTTTGGTCATTTTGATGGACCCCAATGTCAGAGCTGACATATCTGACACGGCCTATTCGTGTTTTATAATTCCGTTTTTAACCTCCGTTTTATTGTAGCAATTGGTAATTTATCCCGTTTAGAATATAGGCATGGACGGTACGTAGTCAGAGGGTACGCGGTATCGCATAATGCCTCAGGTTGTTATCCGTTTATTGTGTATATCGCTTTGAAAGAGGCCTATCTTGCACCATTTTTTTTACTCACAGACGGCGATACACAGACACTTACACCATTCATGGAGGCCAAAAAAAAAATTGTTGTGTTGCCTCTCCCCAGCGTAAAATCAGGAAGGTCGGTCGGTCGGGTTTTTTTTTTTTATTAACTCCTTTCTCCTCATAAAGTGATTGCATACATATACAATCCCACTAAATACACGGTTGTTGCTGTGTAGTTTAACACAGCTGAAAACCACCTCACAACCTTTCAAAGCTTTAACACTCACGCGTAGCTACGTATGAATCCTCGTGATACGTGTGCCCCATGTCAAAAAACAATGTCAGGAAAAAAAAGGATCGGTAAAAATCACATTTTTATTCGCCACTTTTCCTTTAATTTCTATAAACACTGGGAATGTCGAAACTTGTTGAAGGCATTTTCCGCGAACTTAAACCCCAGCATTCCCATCACAAAGCTAGTGAGAGCCCTCCATTGCATGTGTAATGTTTGTTTGAACTGTGCCTACAGGTATGATGTTAATTTTAGCCCTTGCTAGATCTCAAGGCAACATCGAAAAAAAACCCGAATTTCAAATCCAAACCATCCAGTCGTTTTCAAGGATCAAATAACCTTAAAGTTTAAGACCAAGAATACTTAGTTAATATCGCGACTGTAAGATTGCGATATGATACTGATATTCGGACAAAACGGTACGCAAAATTACTCGAAGAAGATCGGGTAAGGGCACCCGGTAATAAGGAACTTCTCCACATGCAAGTCGCAAGCAGAGTCCCATCCGGGTATCATCTGGTAGCAAGTGATCGATTAAAATATGGTTTTCACCTTTCGGTTTTCCTGAAAATGTTAAATTCGTGAAGATTTTTTGTGTCCACAGGCCATCTAACTGAATAGTTTAGTAGTAAGCAAAAGTGCCGCATGTCTGTCAAATTCGGAAACCCTCACTGACGGTATGAGTCTAAGATTGCTCTGTAGACCAGTTCCCCCGATTTTCCTGGGTTTTTTTTAAACATTGAGCCCACTCGCAATCCATGGCACGCAAGGATTAAATCCGAGCTAACTACTTGTGAATTTTACCGTTTGGTTTTGCTTTTGTTACACATTTATCAACTGGAAAACAGGTAAAATAGTCAAACTCAAGACTAAACAAAAACAAAAACACACCGACCCGAGATTTTCGGAGATTTTTGGGGTCTTTCCGCGGAGGGCAACACTAACAAGTTTTTTTTTGGCCTGTATGAAAATATGAATAGTACATGAATTTACAGATTCGGCTAGGCGTAAACAAACCTCCCATTCAAATGTGTAATTTGGCACTTTATGGGCGACTATCCGTCTGTTATTCACCTATGTGGTGTTGTGGGGGGGGGGGAGTTGTAGTGACTGCCATCCTAACGCACAACATCCGGCATGACCCAGAGCTAGTCTATTTCAAGGACATAAGCTCTAGTCTTACGCGTATCATACTAAGACAGACCTGGACCGAAGACTCGACAAGTAAGCCAATAATTTCATGAACACGAGTTCCTAATCGGGAATTGCGGAAAATTGGTGAAAACAACACGAATCATTAAAAAGGATGCCATAGTTTGAAATCAATACTATGCCCGTGAACGGGGGCATAGTAAAAATTCTGCTTATGCTGTTTTAGTCTTCTTACGATCCCCGTGAAACGGGGCATAGTAATCTTGCTTTGCTGTTTAGTCTTCCCCTCCGACCATCGCTTTTTCGCCTTCTTTATCTGCCAAACGGCTGGGCCGAATATTTGCCCAAGAATCGGCCAAAAAGACAACTGACCCAAGCTACATCGGGGGTGTACATAGTTTGAACCTTTGACCTTCTCGTTAGGGGTCAATTAGAAGGTCAAAAACCTAAAAATCTTTGGAAGCCTCTTCTCTACAGATAAGGTGCACTACTGCTGTAAAATTCTGCATGACATCGTCTTTGGTCAGTGTATACCGCTTGTCACAGAATTAATATCGGAACTCATAACGTTCAAAATGGCGGCATTATCTATTACTATGCAAAAAATGCTATATCTCAAAATCGATAAAACTTGGATGGTGATTTTTTTGCAAAAGTTGCGATATGTCGAGACGAATCATGTGATAGAATATTGGCCCCAGGGTCACGTGTAAGATATTCAAAGGAGCTAATAATATTCAAACGCTATAACTCATCAACCAAAGTAGATATTTATGTCAATGGTGTCTCACAAGAACCACTGGGAAAAGCCTCTATTTCTTATGTGCACAATAGGGGGTCAAAGGTCAAAATGGGGTCATCTAGGGGTCAAATATAAAGAACTTAATTGACCTACATAGCTTTGCCATCTTGTAGGCATTCAATGAAAAAGTGAAAAATTGTCCACAGTAACCCCGCTCTAAGAGCCATCGTTAAGGGTCGAAGGTCAACAACAACAACTCGACATGTGCACTAGACTTCATCAGACGTAACGGGCATAGTCTCCTGGAGTTTGCCTAGTTGCTACTATTTTAGTACGGGTACCAACCATCCAACTGTCTGCGGTTTACCTCGGTTTTTCCCTGAATTCCTCGATTATGAACTCCCGCGCGAATGGATATTACTTAGTCTCCTTTTGTGCTCTGTTCAAACAAAATGGGACCCTTCATTTTCTGTGTTTAGATTTAATATTGTATGTCGTTGAAGAGACTAACACTAATAGTTGTCGCCCATCCCTTACTTGCATTTATTACTGGTAGTCCCGATTAGGCTGTGTCAGATCTGATATGTCAGATATGTCAGATCTGACATCGGGGTCACAAAATGACCAAACCGGGTTCAAATGGTTTTAAATGAAAATGGTCATTGATCGGTATATTTCCTTGATCAAATTCGTGACGGTTGTATACTAGTTTGCCGTAGAAACACATACATACTTGTGTTACATCTACTATATTCTGTAGTGTTTTTGTTCACCTGAAGCAGCTAAATACTTTCTTCTTCGAAGCCCGCCAAATTAGTAATTTTACACGTAGGAGCAATCCGACATTTACCGAACCTGTTCCCCAAATTTAAACAGCTTCAAATTAAGGTTTTAACATTCATTAATGTTATATTTCCAGGTAAAATAACTTCAAATGCTCGGTTAGCTTGCATGTAG
The DNA here is from genome assembly GCA_023653785.1 of Ophioderma brevispina. Taxonomy (NCBI): domain Eukaryota; kingdom Metazoa; phylum Echinodermata; class Ophiuroidea; order Amphilepidida; family Ophiodermatidae; genus Ophioderma; species Ophioderma brevispina. The sequence goes on from JAMKCH010000114.1 coordinate 197,242, forward strand.
CGAGCTACCCATCGATTCACTTTATTGACACTTTGATATGCGAATAAGTACGGCGGTCCGGTAAGTACGTAATCCTGTTTCTAAAATTGAAAAAAAAAAGTTGGCGGAAATTGAAACCAGTGTTTAAAAATTCTCAAGACTGGAAAAATATTGAAAGGCATTGTGGGAAAAATGAATGTGGCCGTAGCGATTGCGTGTTCACTTTTCCGTGTCTGCGAGCACCAAAGTACCCGACAAAAACGTTCAATTTTCTTGCTAGGTTCTATAGGTTCAGACCCAATTACGATACATATTCAAACCAGACCATCTGATGCAAAAACCTCCATAGAACCCCTTCGTTTTCCGGAGATATTTGAGATTTAGTTTCATTTACACACATTCTCTATGGCGGACTGATAACGTTAGTCTCTCACGCAGTTTCAAGTTAGATATCTTTCACAGTCTGTGACACATACTATACCGTGGGAAATACTTTCCGGGTCACCGTAGCAAATAAGAATGTATTAATTTGTGTCATGGTTTGGGCGATACCATGTACTTCAAAGCATTACTTTGTTACAATTACAGTGCAAGTCATTTTTATAAACAAAAGAGTAAGTAAAATTCTTTTAAACAATTTCATTTGAATCTGTGTCATTGTTATTGTCTGAATAACCATGCTTTTTCATAAAGAGGAAAAACTTGCATATTTTGAAGTCGAATTGCCCAAACAACTGCGTTTATATACCCCCTAACCGCCACCCATACCAAACATCAGTAGGAGCGCTAGTGGCTTTACTTCCGTTATTTTTTACGGGATGTGACCCCGTATGACATCAAATCCAAGGGCTCAGATTTAAGAGGGCGAGTCCTCGACAAAAACTACAAGTTTGAATGAAAAAAAAAATACTGGTTGCATTACAGTAAAATACTATATTTTGATTGCATGTATTGTTATGAACGCCGCAATAAAAAAGCGACGTTGAACTGTAAGCTAAAAATACGTACTACTTTGGACATAAATCACAGTCACGAAGCACAATAGAGTTCATATTTAGGTCTCTAAAATTCCACCGCCGTCAGAAATGGCTACCCATTACATGTTGACTTTCGACTTCACATTTACTTTCGCTTGTCTGAAAATCTCACTAGGTTAAGACGCTTATTCTCATTTTTTATTTTGTCATATCACATAATTACCATTGGAATTGATATAAGAAACCGCAATAATAGTATGAGTTTGTTTTTACGCTCATTCGCAGGTACTTAAAAATGTAAACATTGCAAAACTCCACTGGAATTTGACAGCTTGATCATGGCTACATTTGTCTTATTTCAACGACGAAGAAACCCGACTGAAAAATTGAATATTTATAAACAAACTATATATAATTAAGACTTATTCTGCAGTCAAAGGCCGTATTCACAAAAGAACTTAGCCCTGGCTCAACACTTAGTCCAGGACTAAGTCCAACCTAGAAGGACCTTTTATTTTTTTTAAACGGTAAGTTCTCAGCTGCAGTAAGTGTCTTCCTGTACTTTATTTTCATATTTTCTTCAGTTTTCTGAAGCAGCATTTAGAGGTCCTACAGGGTAGGACTTAGACCTAGACTAAAATTAAAGCAGTGCAGGACTGACTAATTTCTTTGTGAATACTCGGTAAATAAAAATTATTAGAACTGATAATGACAACCGAGCGAAAAACAATATCGTTACTCATACCTACTAGTAGACTCGCTCACCAAATTTCTGACGACCTTAAGTTTGACTTTTAACGTGTTTAAATGCGTCGGCTGGCGTTTCCCTACTGCCAGGTTAATGATTCATGAATCAACTGTGGTCACGGATTGTCAGTGACTAGTTTAACAGGTTGGTTGTTTTACAATTATCCTAGTCAGTGATCCTTATGAAACCGGGGGGGGGAGGACACGATCTGCGTCGATTTGGGTATTAAGGATTCCAAACGGTAATTTGTGGAATGCTACGTGCAATTTACTATGGCAGTCTCAGTCTCAGTGATATTACAAATCACTTCCTTAACCCGTCGTTACAAGATTGTAATATCATGATAATTAAGAAAAAAATTATTGGGACAGTCAAAATCCGTCGAGGTACGTTGGGATTAACCTTGCTGCAAACAGTGCAATTTCCATTAAGGCGGTCCGGAAAGTGTTTAGTCTGTGTCCACAGACTGCGAAAGTATTATTAAATTGGTACTGCGCGAGAGATTACCGTTACAGTCGTCATAGAGAATGTGTGTAAATGAACTAATCTCAAATATCTCCGAACAACGGGGGTGTTCTATGGAAGTTTTTGCATCAAGGGTCCGTTAACTATGTTTTGTTTTAAATATGTGCCGTAATTGGGTCTGAACTATAGAACCTAGCGAGAAATTTAACGTTTTTTGTCCGGTACTCCGGTGCTCGCAAACCGGAAACGTTAAACACGACATCTCTACGGGACAATCCATTTTCCCCACAATGCCTTTCGGTATTATTACCGTCCCTTGAAGAATTTTCAAACACTGGTTTCAATTTATTTTTATTCACAATGGTTTTTAGAACAGGAATGACGTACTTACACCGGACCGCCGTAATTTCCAATAACGTATCATTTACGATTTAGATATTCGTGACCAACTCTAGCCTTTATCCAAGTTCTTTGTCCGATGTATGTAAGAGCGCCCCTCTACGCGTATCTTTAAGGTCTTTTTGATAAAGACTAGCACTCATGTACTCCGGGTGTTGATGCCGATTTGGAATTCGCCGTTGCTGTTAAGTTGCAATGTCCAACCCCCCCCCCCTGAATGACATGTAATTTTTGCGATCTGTACGAAATAATGGCCACCGGAGTTGTACTTAGGTCTCCATAAACCAGAATCAAGTTTGGTTGATTGAAGAAGGGCATATCAAGGTAGGCTGCAAAACAATAAACAAAACGGGCTCTTATATATATCGTTGTGGGTTCTGCATAGTGTCGAATTAGCATAAATGGTAGTTCTGATAAAACGGCGTTTGATAGTTTGAGTTACTTATGAATCGTGTAATTAAATGAAATAAAAGGAAATGGCTTTGAAAGTTGTGTATGTTTCCAGACTTGAATGGTTCCTAACTGACGACAGTATTGAAAACCAAAAAAAAAAACCAAACGCCCCCCTGTCACAATGGCTCATAAATGTGATTTTGCCATTTTGTCCTACTCAATGTTTTGCTTCGCTGTGTTCTAAGGATTCGAATACGTATTTGACTGCTTGAAACCCGTTGATTCTACTGCTTACATGGTGAGATACAGGTTTAGCTACAGGTTATTTAAACTATTTAAAATGATGAGGCCCGACGACGGTGGTCGATGCCGACGACGGTGGTCGATGCCGACGACGGTGGTCGATGCCGACGACGGTAATCGATGCCGACGACGGTTGTCCCCGATGGGCCGCGGTGACGACGTTTGTCGATGCCGACTCCACTGTGGTCGAATGCCGACGACGGTGGTTTATGCGACGATGATGACGATGACGATTGACGACATGATGATGATGATGATTATGATGAACATTATGATCGAAGAAAATAAGCGTAAAGTGGTCCATTTATTCAAGTGATTCACTAGTTATTATGTTTTTGTTTTACTTCTTTCACCAAGATTTCCAATCACGCTCCATTCTGTGCCTGCTGGACGTAAATTATGCATGGTTCGAGAAAGTCATCATTGGAATACAGATAACTGATGATGTTTTTCTTAAGTTATTGTCTCCTTGAAGGATGGTCATGAGGGTACACCTTTGCAGTCCAGACCTGATTACAAATGGATCCAGCCATTATTACCTTCGGAGTTACCAATCTGTAACGATTTAACCCCTGATCTTACTTTCTTTCTCAATATTAAGCCTTTTCATTTAAGCTTAATCTCTAAATTTTGAGAATTTAAAACGGGAATATCTTGGTATAGTAGGGGCGAGTGTTAATCGGTGCAGGCTTTTTTCCGAAGGGTTTTAGATCCGAAAACTTTTTGATCGAAGAACAACTGATCTGAATCCCAAATGGTTACGAAGGGTCGTTTTTTTTCGAAAGGTAGTTTCTCCGAAGAGTCTTTTATGGGGTGATCTTGAGTCTAGCGACTTTCGAACAATGGCTGCGTTTCGGAACAATCTCATTCAACTATCAGACCAGCGACCGTTTTGAATATGAAACCTTTCGGAATAACCAGAGTACGATAAAAACTTTCCGTTGAAGCCACACATTTTTTTCTTCTATTGATCTATCATGGGCAAGTACGAGGGCACAGCTTGACAAATATCGGTAAATTCGCATCTGGGCCTGCTCCGTGTGGCGTTGGTACATGCAGACAAAGCGAAAATTTTCAAGTTTTGAAATTATACATAATGAATATCGTGCCTCACCTACTCACCATGCGCCGCATATCAACTCATGGGAGAGTTCCAATGTACCCCTCTTCAAATTCTATAGAAACAAATTATTTCTATTTATGGCCTAACACTATCAATACCCTAACTCGTCTAAGGCCAAAAAAAAAGATTTTGTTACATGTAAACATGTAAAAGGGGGGTACTGTAGAAGTGGGGTACATATGGAACCTTTGCCCAAATGTGATACAATATAAAGGTTGAAACCTTAAAGAATTGCAATCAAATACCCCTATTTAATGATTAATACTGAAAGATGATTAGTAGGAAATAAGGTTTGGATATATTACTCGCCAAACTGGTAATCAAAAGCCAGAGCGAGAAAAGCTGGATACGGAAAGTCAGTATTCCCTGAGAAACTTCACTCAATTCCGATTTTGACGAGACAGTCATTGGTGATAAATTGGTTTCTTTGCTACACCTATCCTTAGTGCGCATATGGGCACATACTTGCAGCTTCTATACATATCAATACAAATTTCCAGTAAATATCAAACAATTAAAGTCTGACTCAGAGATTTTTGAAATATATATTTTTGGTATTTATTGAAAATAGTCAACTAGAACTAAAGATGGTCACCTAAACTGCCCAATTCCAAAGTTTGAGGTGTATCGGATTTTTCGTTTGCATGCAGTAAACATTTGTAGTATACAGTGCCATAGGATACTGTGTATAACTAAATTTCCGGATCCGGAAATTTATAACAAAGTTGCGATTTTCTATATGAAGGACTTCAATTTGAGCTTAGCTATTTCACACAGTGTTTAGTATATGGACAAGCATTATGTATATGCAAAAGATACAATTTGTTTGAAAATTGAGGGCGCCCTCCTTGGGAAATCTCTGAGTCAGCCTTTAATTAGCTTGTCCCCAAATGCTCTGACGTCACGTCACATTGAATGAGGAGCCCTGTATTATAATAATCTATTTTTAGCGAATTTTCTTGCAGTTTTCTAACTGCAGAGACAATGTGGGATGAGATTGATTGTGTTTTCATAACCTTATATCAAAGGAATTTTGCTCACTTGCATATACAATGAAATTTTGAAAACACCCATTAGTCTACAAAACCTTACATCCGTTTGTGTACAAAACTCTACGTCAGTCTGTACGCACTTGATGAAGGAACTGTAAGTGATTAGTGGTGGGCGCATTTTTCATCAGAGTGAGGCTAGGGTAACCACAACCTCCTATTGCTTGTTTTCCTTGTGTTATTTTTCTCAACATCCAGTTGCCTACGTTGAACATCATCTGCTGGTAGGGTGCATTTGCCTGGGAAAATCAAGACATCACCGATGCCTCGTGGGATACATACACAAAGGGACGATTAAGGGGTATCCCCTTAAGACTTAGTGTGGGTGGCAACTAGCCGAAATGTTGAACCTCTTTTCAATATGGCCCCCTTTTTTAAGGAGTGTCCATTTCACGGTCAGACCCATATAAACATGGAGAGTTTGGCCAATTATCGTCCCAATATTTACTCAATATCGGAACAGTATTGGCTACAGTTATCGGTCCAATATTATTGCTCAACGGCCCAACATTGGACCAATATTAGGCCCGGGCCAATGTTTTGCACAAGATTGGCCATTCTTGGTATAGATATTGACTATATGGTAATATACAATTTTTTTATTGGCAAAATAAATAATTGTTCACCCTTGCTTTAATTTAAATAAATATAATTAAATAATTTGAGCTAGTCCAATAGTTTTAGTTATTTTTAGTGAATGGTATTATATAGTATAATATTTTTGAAATATTGTGTTCTAATCAAAACAATCGTCCTTGAGAGATTTTAGCGTATTTCTGTATGTTTTTATTGTTTTCTCACCCTGCTATTTTTAGGCAAACAATTAGCCTTAAGCCAATATTGGGCCAACGTTATCCCAACAATTGGCTCTATATTGGCTGTTGGTCGATTGCCAATATGATGCGCCAATATTAGACCATTAAAGGATGCCGATATGAAGCCGATATCACATTGCCAATGGAAAACCAATAGTGGTCCAATATACGTTAGCCACGTGATGCCGATGCCAAGATTACCGATGGGGAACCATTGTTGGGCCAATATATGCGTGCTATCTGGGTAATGACGCAACCAATTTGCACCAGAGTTGGTCCCTGCTTGTTCCAGACCATCCATGTCATCTACATCTAAGGATGTCACCATAACGAATGATGGGTTGGCTACAAAAGCCAATTGCAAGGAATAACTTTGATATTGAGAAGGGTGATCTGCAAAGTAGATTTATACAGGGTGCCCTAGAATGATTATTTAGTACTAATCGATAGCCAACATGATTTATTTTCTTCACCATAATAAACGACAATAGGTTAGTTGGTTTTAATACTGCACTTGGTCATACTGTAACCGTTCATAAGAATTTTTGAATAATGAATATCGGACTTATCAAAGTGAAATCAACTGGACCTACCAACATCCCGACTTTTGTATGGAAGCGTATGATTCCCAACACCAACTCCTTGAGCTCTGCAATGAAACGCTAATGGTAAAAAAAAAACCAAATGCATTTCTCATCTCATCCACCATTTATTCCCTCCCAAACAAAGGCGATTTCCGGCAGCCTGGAAACTATAAGGGTATGCCTATCTGCTACAACGCACATCTTCTCAACTTATACTTCATAGGAAACAAAATGAATTCCATACAGTTTTTGATAGTGTGAAACGGAAGGTAATTAAGCACATTCGGTTTGATTGTGGTATCCCTAATGAAGAGCCAGTGCTATGTTTGACAACCCAACAAGTTGTGTGCAAATGCAAGGATGGTCCCAGGAGTTCGCTACCGCGGCAGGAATTCTTCAAGAAGATGTTGCGCCAGTCAGCAGTCAAATACACTGACTTGATCGATCTAGACTCTCCGATCTTGTCCGATCTAGCCTATGCTGACGATATTGCATTGACGGTAGAACGGATTTCACATGCCCATACTCACGAGTTTGACGAGTTAGCCGCTGGAATTATGCTGAATGCGTAAAAAAGGACGGATTGTGTGCTATATGGTATCTGAAAACGAGGAAATCCTTGTTTGTAAACACCTAGGCCATCTCATCTTGACTTTGATAAATGTTCAAGACACTACAATATGGTCAAATTTTCTCCACTGCCCTAAAAAAATATTAGGTTATAGCTGTTTTGTAATGTGATATTTTCAATATTTGCAGATGATGTTTCCAAAGTAACCGAGTTTTAAAGGAAGCTTGTCTTCGACTTGGATACAGAATCGAAGTAAATTCGTCGGTGTTTAAAGATGATGGGACCGAGACGGATAGACACTACAAATCTGGTTGACTGGTTACACCCTAGACCAAAACCCAGAATGACAGAAGGTTCGACACTGATGTGGACTTTGCTTTGCCACCATTAAAATCAGTACCATAATAGCGTATAGATGAGTGACATTTGGTATGTTTGTGGGCCCGTGGTTGAATGTAATAATTTTAATGCCAAGGATTGTTTTTAAAAATCATGCTAGCATGAGGCTACCAGCTGCATACTTGTAACCGATTTAAGATCCGGAGACAGTTGCTTTTGTAATTTATGAACAGAGTTTTTTCGTGGTATGTCATGGAAAATCTGTAATTATTTTGCCTGCCAGAAAACAACATGTAGGGTCGTCATGTCAATATGTGACATCATAGGGCACAACCGCACGTATCTATACCTTTTTTTTTAATTTTGTACAAACATGTCTACTGGTAATATAAAGCAAAACTAGAGGATTTACCCTAATACCCGGAGCTAGCAGGATTTGTAATAGCAAGTACGGAAAGGTTTGAGTGATTAAATGCGTTGACAGCCTGACAGGGGACCTGAAGTGGTGATTCTTAAGGGCTACAGATTGTGCCTTAAGGAGAAGGGGCAAAAGAAAAAAAATACCAGGTAATTTTTTTAATTGATCCAATCATGTTCAAAAAGTATACCACGTTATGTGTCTAACCGTAAGTATTTAGAAAGGTATAGTTTAAAAATATCTACAGCTAAAGGTTTCAGAGTATAACCTAAAAACAACAAAAATAAAAAAGGTCAATTTGAGTTGTACAGGCGACACATTTTAAGGTTGCTCCGATTTGGATTAAAAAATGGTGCAAATTGTTTTTAGAGCTAATAGGATTAAAAGAAGGAATAGCTTTGACTGTCTTAAATGCTTAGTTTCCGATCTAGGGAGCACAGAAGGCCAACGTCCATTGCATTCAACGGGGCTTGGCCTTGTTGCCCCTCTAATTTGATAACTAAGCATTTGAGACACTCAAAACTCCTTATTCCTTATTTAAATCACTCACACCTGTTGTACTCGAGATGTGTTACAAGTGCCTACTATATAGCTCCCAGACTATAATATGTGGAGTGCAATCTTAGTCAAATTATGTGTAAATCTTACTAAACAATGCGTACGGTTTACCCTACTTTGATTTTCTCCCTATTTTAACAGTGGCTTCATTCAGGAGATGTAGTCGAATGTTTGATACACCGTGTTCAAAACATGCATTAGCCTAACAGAAAATGCGTAGCCCCGTCTATTGAACATTTCTCTTCTATTATAATCTGGTATCCACAGGGGTTCTCTTCCTTAACTTGCATGTTTTATACTCTGATTTTTCATGATTAAATGATCTTATGTACCTATGCCTGTGTACAGAGTTTATGTGGTGTCTCATAGAAACTCTGTAATATTTTGCCTGCCAGAAAACAACAGAGGGCGTCCTGAATGTCAACATGTGACATCATAGGTCACAACCGTCACATCATCTATACTTTGTCCAGACTCACTGTTCTAAATAAGAGGATAACCCGGAGCTACATGCATTTGTAACACATCTCAATTGCGAAAGGTGTGAGCGATTTTTTTTAATGCTTGAAACCCAACGGCATTCTTTGAAACAAGATTTTCTAATATTCCTCGGAAGGTTATTCCATATAAACTTAGATGCTTAGACTTTTTTATTCTGTTTTGCTTTGTATTTTTTTGGATATTCCAAGCGGAAAGAATTAATTGCTAAACATAGAATTGGAATATAACGTTAACTTTTATATAAAAAAAATAGGAAATCTGGTATACATAAGTGATATGACATTAATTTATCTTCAGTATGTCAACCAGGGGTGGATTTAATTTTTCTTCTGTACTGGCCCGTCGGGCCAGTGAACTAGAAAAACTACTGGTCCTGCAGTGAACTCACTGGCCCAACCATTTTCCATGCTATGGTCATGAATTTCTTGCTTATACCAAACTTTGATTTTGGCCTAAATGTCAAAAATACAATAGGCCCTATATTTGAGCCCCCAGTTCTGAGGAGCACTTAAAGGGGGATGGCCCGATTTGAGGATATGAAGTTTTCATCTTGATAGACTGGCCTTCACTCCAAAACACCATCTGTAAAGTTTCGCGCCGATATTTCAATCCGTTTTGATGCGAGAGCTAAAAACGTGTTGATTGATAAGCCCCCTTAGAGTACGTGTAGAATTAAGTATTGGTCGGACCAAATGTCCCATATTTTCGCTCATAACTTCCAAACCAAACATCCGTTGGCTTTAGGATTTCGCAGGGTAAATGAGGAAAATAGTAGCTTTCTTCTGATACCAAAATGTTGACCACTTCCAGTAAAATCTGGGGCTTCTGGGGACGAGGCTATTAGCGATCGGGCCATGGACCTTTAACTTAGGGTTGGAGTGTGCGGCGCAAAGCGCCAAACTTGGGGCTTGAGAACTGATTTTTTGAATAAATTTAGTCTTCGGAACTGATTTTTTTCCAATATATGGACTTGTGAACTGCTTTTTAGGTCAAATTAGAGGTTGTGGAGATCACGAACTGGCAAAAGTTACCCATGGAACTAAAATCTGTGAGTTTTGTGGCAAAGTAGGGGAGTCCAAAGAACTGCAAAGGAGGCGCGAACTGGAGTCTTGAACGATGCACATACCTGTACCGCCGTTTCAGATCAGTGCCCTGAACATCTCCTCCTCCAGCTCAGGGCCTCAGTGTCTGTGTCTATTTTGTCTAACTTTTTGCATTTACTTTACACTCAGATTTTCTCCATCACCTACATTTGTAGTATGTACACAGTACAAAAATATAATTGATAAATAAATGTAGACAAAATTACTCCTCATGTTCTAAGAAACATAATTATTTGCTCAGTCTTCAGTTGTCACTTTGGGAAATAGCTGGAGATAACCTCGGGTCAGTTTCTTTTCAAACTCGCTCTTTTGCATCTTTTTATTACTAGGAACGTCTTTCTAATTCTGTTTCTTGTAGGGCCTGGTCCACTGCAATTGGTTAAGAAATGCTTCATTTCTGCTGAATTCTGCAATTAAAATGCAGCGAAGCAGTGTGATATGCAGGCTGTTATGAAATTATGTCGTAATGTGAAATCATACTTTTCGTGAACAGCACTCACACACGTAGCCTGGCCCTCGCTCAAAACGCTATAATTGACAGAGGGACTAACACACCCGTCTGTGTTAGAGAAGTGTGCCAGTGGGAGGCAGCACTGAATTATAATGACTGATGATCTTTGAGAAAGCGAAATCATGAAGATATTAATTAAATAAAATGCAGAAGCAATTTGAGGATAATTCACATGGAGGTAAAACTGGAATTTATTACAAGACCTACCGAACTTACATTTCTGAAAATTCAACTAGCCCGACGGGCCAGCTCAGTTGAATTCTTACTGGCCCGACATGAATTTCACTGGCCGCGGGCCAGCGGGCCAGTGCTAAATCGAGCCCTGATGTCAACCATGTAAAAAGGAGTATCATCCACCGATGGTGACACTGAGTATAATGACCAGAATAAAAAACGACATGCGGCCCCAAAAGGAGAAAGTAACCATGCTTTAAAAAACTTTTAACTGACATAAGGGGGGGGGGTTACCTAGGGGAAACAAGTTTTCGTTTTTTTCGGCCGGCCGTTTTTTAAGCTGTGCAATAGATTTGGTTGATATTGTTTGGTATTTGTCAACTTTTAGTTGCGCTTGCATTGAGTGCAAAAATATTCAATCCATCGCGTCGTTTCTTGCGTTAATTAGAATGGGTCCCTAGGGACCCCCCCCCCCTGCACTAATGGAAGTGCCATGAACAAAAATAAGGGCTCGTCTCCAAATTGCCCCGTTAACTTTAATGGGTGCTCAAAAGTGGCACCATTGATTTTTCAACGGAGCACTTTGTGAAATTTTAATGGGGTCAAGTGGGCTCCTCTCTAAGACACCAATTTAAACGGCCACAATTCTCAATGTTAAAGTGAGGCAATTCCCAGTGAGGGGGGTATAATTCACCTAACCAATTGATTCTTCAATTACCCTTGCGGACCTCACAATGCAAGTTAATTACTCCCGGATGTGGTTGGTTACCGTTGTCCTGCAGTTTGGCAGAGTCCAAGAACGCTACACATATAGTACATTTTGTTATGGTCTGTGTTAATGATAATCATTTTATGCATTTATTTTTATATCCATTAAGTTAACAAAAATTTATGCGTTTATCATTCTAATCTACAGGCGTATTAACTACGATGGTGTACACAATAGGTTGTGTACTATTATATATTTAGCAAGGAGTGGGACTACGGTTAAAATGGGGGTAGTTGGGTTTAGTATAGTTTTTACAATTTGACATAAAATCAATATTAAAATGTATATCACACAGATAACAAACAATGTCAACTCCTTTGGCAACAGTACAAATGGTTATACACTTCATAATAAGCTAATACACTGCCCTTTATTTGTCCCCAAAAATGATGGTCTTATTTTTAATGATATAGTCCAAAACCATAATTAATAATGAAATCATTCTAGAACTTGACCCTATTCTAGGACATTCTTGTCAGTTCTCTATGTTATTGCAAAGGACACATCAAATTTGATGACAACAAAAACATGTGTCTCACTATATTAAAGTTAGTGATTTGTGTTGATTTGCTTGCCTTAGTGGAACTTTTTTTTTTTTTTTCAGTTGAAATTACAACTCAGGGTTGCCATTTCCATACACTATCATTTTGCATTACTATTAACAAAATAATTACATAAGATACTATAAATGGGCCCTTGATGGGTACTTTCCTCCCAGTTAATGATACAAATATTAATCTACAGTAGCAAAAGAAATTAACTCATTAAGAAATTAGTATAGACATGTTATTATTCTCATTGGTTAGGTGTTCTCCATTTCCATATTTGCTTCTCAATCATCTACCTTAACACACCAAAGTATTTTGGAATGCATACATATCCAATCTTACAAGCTGTAATAGGCCTACACATATTTATCTACATGATATAGTTCTATACTGATTTTAATATCAACTCCTGGCTGTATTAGAAGATGCCCTCTGCTGTTCCTGTATGTGAGTTTATTACCTGGCACTGGTGGGTAAATTGCAACTCCTTAACTATAATTTTAATGGGGCCCCGCTAAGACTGCTCACGGAGTATTTAAGTTGATCTCTCACTTGGGGGATCAAGACCAAGCAGTGGTTAAGATTGACCTTCAGGTATAACACCCGTCTGAGCATTTTTAAAGTGGTCTAAGTGGGCAGGCAAAGGGGAGCATAACATAATTTACTGGGTGGGAATTGGTGCCTCATTTAAAATTCAACGGACCTATACATAAGTGCCCCTTGAGCACCCATTAACGTTAACGGGGCAATTTTGGAGACGACCCCTAAAAATCTTAATATAGTTTACTGTGGTCTGATTTTCATAATCAATACACCTAGTGACATAAAACAAGCAATAAATTAATCAAAAAATTCCTTGGAAAGTATAGTAGGCAATTTGTGTCTAATATTTTATATCCCATCTCGTATAGCGGTTTTGACTGTAGGAACCTATGGTAAATTATCCAAGTAAACCTAAAAAACACAAAATGGCCCGAGACAATTTCTATTGTGCTTAATCCTTTAAAATAGTTCCTCCATCACCAATTGAAGCACTCACAAAGTCTAGGATGCATCAGTGCCGTAAAATGCAATTTTTTTTTTCCGTTTTTATTTCTTTTCGTAATTGTTGATATCTTTGAATCCTCGAAACATGGTGGTGATTTTCCATCTAAAAATTCCTTTGGAAAGTGTTCATATATGAATGGTCCCTAGGAGCCCCCCCCGCCCTTAGCACTACAAGTGCAACCCCTTATCAGTTTGCTAAATTACGAAATACTCCCATAATCTCTATTTAAAAAGGAAAATTAATTTTATGCAATAATTGCGTATACACTTTGACCAACCCGGACGCCGACAAATCGATCTCCTCACCATCGGAACACGCCTGAATATTGTTTTATTAAAAATAAGTGCAAACTAAAAACAACTTTTAAGGATCTTCTTTTGCCCTTCTTTATTTCATCCTTTCTTTCTTCATCTGGATGTTGATGGTACTGCACAACCAAAACTCCAGTGTGGAGTCAAGCATGCAGGAAATGGTGTCTCCGCATTAGATTACTGGTAGTCTTGTTGATGGAGGTGCCTTATGCTGGCCTGTTTTTGAAATTGCTGGGGTCTTCAAATATTTGTTAGCGATGTGGAATAAGTTCCAGTCTTTTACTGTTTGAGGAAGTAGCTGTACTTGTAGTCTTTCTTTCTTGACAGATATGGTTTGGTAGCAGTTACTGTGGTGGGTTCCGTGACGGACGCTGGACCGCTAAGGTGGTATCCCCGGCGGGATAGGAGGCCTTGTCTTGCCTTTCTGTAAGAGACAGCGGCTTACTGTCCTTCTCTCCTTGAGTTGTACTCCAGTGTCAGTCCTTGATGATTTTTAGAGACCACTTACTGGAATACTATTGACCACAATCTTGCTGCGCTAACTACGTTGGATCTCTCAACTTTGTTTATAAGATCTTTATATAAGGGTCCAGACGCAAGATGAGTATTCCAGTAAAGGGCGAACTAACGACAATAAGCGGTTTCTTTGATAGGTTTATTACAGATTATAGATTTCTTTAATGAAATTAATTGATCTATTTCATATGATTTATAACGACTATGTGTATTATTTCCAGGTCTGTAATATCAACTCCAAGATAGGTATGCATGATGTAAATTCCATTGTGTAGTCCCCCCGCAGAGTGTATAAGAGCTTAGGAATTGCGAGCATGAGGTTAGCCTCATGACAGAGCACTTTTCACATGAATTGCATTTTGGCCAATCCCCCTCTTGCCACTGGGCCATTATGTTTTAAGTCTCTTGGAGTTGTCCCTGGTCAAAGTGGTTTTGTATCTTGTCTGTAAAACAACCCAGTGTCTGCAATCGTCCTTACTCGGATGATAATGTTGGGTCGTAGGTCATTAGTGTATGCAAGGAAAACCAATGTCCCAGCACCGACTTGGGAACGCCAAAATTACCCAGTACCTCTGTGCAAGCCGAGTGCTCATCCCCGACAACGACCCTCTGGGTACGGCGCATAAGCAAAATTTGCACTCAAGGCATGTTGTTTTTGTTTCCGTATGCCATATCTATTTTCTTTTTTTAAAAGCCGGTTATGGGGTACCAGTGCGCATGCTTGAAATCCAGGATTGATCATATCAATTTAGATCTGCTGTGTGTTGAGTGATGCCAGCAAGGTCATTAACGTGTTAAGATTATTGGGATTCACAAGATGATGTTTCCGAAACCATGTTGTCTGTCAGTAATAATGGAATATTTATCAAAATATGCCTAAGGTGTGAGTGATATATGTCTCAGGTCTTGCAACAATGGAGTAAGTTAATGATACTGGTCTATAATTTGAAGCAGCGGAACGATCGCCCTTTTTGAAAATTGGGGAGATGTTGGCACACAGCCCCACGACTATGGTAGTACACCTGTATCCAGAGATTCTAAAAAAATCAACACACACAAGAGCAGGGGCCCAAAGAACTTCTCAGCAGCTAACTTTCAAAATCTGGGGCAGGTAACCATCCGGGCCGGTATGCCTCATTTGGAATTTCGCTCTTTCAAATACCCCTCATATAATATTAATCTGGCATTAAAAAAGTTGTTTTCTGGAAAAATTGTCTGCTAGGAGATTCTTGTGGTAAGGTAATCTAAATCTCTCTCCCAGTGTGAATACTTTTGAGCTGTTCATTTCATTAAGTATTTTCTCATTCCTACCATC
The DNA here is from genome assembly GCA_023653785.1 of Ophioderma brevispina. Taxonomy (NCBI): domain Eukaryota; kingdom Metazoa; phylum Echinodermata; class Ophiuroidea; order Amphilepidida; family Ophiodermatidae; genus Ophioderma; species Ophioderma brevispina. Next base: position 212,759 of record JAMKCH010000114.1, read on the forward strand.
TTCTTTTCCTCTTCCTCTCTTCCTCTCCCCATTCCTTTGCTTTCTTTTCTTCCTTTTCTTCTTTCTTTCTTCGAGCTTCTTCCCTCTCTTTCCCCGGTCTTTCCTTTTTTCCTTCATCATTCCTTAATTTTTGTTTTTCTTTCTCCGTTTAATGTCATCTTCCTTTATTTCTTTCATACAGATTAAGATCAAATACCTGGTCTGAATGAGCTGTTACAAACAAAGTCAGCTCTCATAGCTGGTGAAAATAATAATTCCAACAGGTTTCCCAAATACCTAGACAAAATGGAGGACTTTTTACGTTATGTAAGTGAACATACGTTATTATAGTAGCTTTCAAATTAAGTGAAGACCTCATTAACAAAGTTTTAGGTCTGTCCATTCCACCGTGAGAGTTAAGAGGACATATTTTAATGTCAATGGCCCACAGGTAGAAAAGTTATGGTACTCATACAATGTTATTCTATCGGCTAGTAGAATGTTCATACAATAAATGGTTTCACATCAAGATAGCCTTGGAATGTTTCATTTGAAGTATCATGATGAAATCACCAGCAAATATTTCATTAAATTAAATGTTTTTAGTTGAACAACTTACCTTTGACACGACAGATTTTATCTTTATCAAGTACTTGAGAAAAAGGCATCTTATATCAATCACACATACACAACTAAGGTTTTATTTTGCCATAAAAAGTGGCCACAGTTGTATCAAGATGATTGCACAAACTGATTTGACAAGTCCGATCATTAACAGACCATTGTTAGAATAGACATCCATTTGTTTCCAAGTCAGCCTATTCTGTAACGTAAAATTTTGTACCATGGAGACATTGTTTTGAATGGCAACAAAGGTCTATTCTCTGAATGGCCGGGGATTGAACCGTCGCCCCTTTGGATTAAATGTATGGTGTCTCACGTAATTTGAAAGCTACTATAGACCAGTTAACCACCTACGTCACTTCTTTGTTGCCTGCGAATCCTTGCCTGCGAATCGTTAATGCCCATAGTATTAAAACTCTAACAGATACAATTGCCCAGTGAACAGTCAGGCCGACCTATTTTCAAGCTTAATCAGGCCCGTAACGTGTTTACAAACATTTGCGTAAACTGGTCTAATATAGGTTTTACAACACCAACTACGCTGCCGTAAGGCCCAAAATGTCGTGCGCGCTATAACTTTCCCGTAAGGCTGTGGAAAACGGGTTTAAAAATGCCTGAAAATCACTAGTTTACATTAAACAAGTGAAATAATTCAAGATTGACTGGTAACTGTAATGTTTTTCTCAAAGTAAATATCATTTGGACAGCAAATTTTGTTGGCACACCGGCCGACTATAGATCATCTCGTACTGGGCACCTCTCGACGTACTTTAGGTTTAGAGTGTTTCATAACTCAAATAATTTGGGTCGACCATGTCGTCTCGGGTGTATTACAATGTGACGGAATGTTTAAACAATACAATTTTTGTTTTCGAGAAATCGCAGCATTTGAAATCGCGGACTCTAAAGAGTTGGTAAACAATACTATATAAATTCAAACAATCAAATCCGTTTAAGAAACGAATGAACAATTGTACCATCATTTTATTAGCTATATTCATGATATCTTTCTTACTTGATAAGATGGAGCAATACCTTGGAAAAGTTACTGATCTTATCTGTCCAGCCAAAATTCGCAAATTGGCGATTAGGTTAGTGACATAGTCTTCTTCTTAGCGTATCCACAGTCATTGTAATGGCTTGTGTGGTGTCAGGATTTATTCACTAGTAAGCTTATCCGGGGGGGGCCGTGTCTATCCATATGCTACAGAACACTCCTGACATGGCCCGCTTTTGAGACTGGAGCGATTGGGCACAGTCAGGGGTTTACCCTACCCTTGGTTCTACCTGGAAATCGATGATCAGTTGTTAACTCTTCTCGTACACGGGACCGACGGCTTAAAACGTCCCCTTCCGAGACGGGATGCTTTCATGATTCATTGCCCAATTCCAAGGGCACATGTGGTGCAGTGGATCAGCGCTTCGCCTCATAATCATAAGGTTGTTGTGTTCGATCCCCGCTGCGCCCAATGTGTTGTGCACTTGGGCAGGCACTTTACCTCGGAATGCACCGGCAATGCTGGCAATGCAAAAACAGACTCGCTGTGCGGAGGCGTGTGGCGAACCCCCACAGCAACATTATATGAGGGAGTCTGGCCCAAACACCATGACAGAGAGATGGGCACTACCGCCTGCGGGCGCACCATTTTGCATTTTTGCAAGTGAACCATGGAGGAGAAGCGTATTCATCAATAGCTCGTATACAGATTAAATTCAATAAATAAACCCGAATCCCAGGATAAATCCCACTAGTAGAACCCCACCGATATCGACCCTAAACTGCTTGACTACTAATACATTGGGAAATGTAATTAAATTTTTGGTTAGGTAGCTTTTTTTCATAGAACAATTTTGACACCACTGTTTTTTCCAATACAGAAATTCACGGAGAATCTGAAAATCACGGGGTGGTCATTTTTTTAAATTGCTCTTTAGGGTGTTTTATAAGGGGGATTTTTTTTATTAATAAGAAAGTAAAATAAAAGTGTATTAATTGTTTTTAAATTTATACCAGTTTGTTCGGTTGCTCATAAGGTTTCTAAAAGGTATCGTTTGCCATATTTACGACCTATTGTTTTAGTACATAGGCTCAAGAAAGTCCAGGTCATATTTATCGAAATAGGTCCGATTTTTTTGAATCTGGTTTTAAAATCGTTTAAGAGAGTCATACTTAACTTATAATAAGAAAAATGTTAGTAAGATTCTGTGTTTCACACCTTTCAAAGTGAGACTTTAACAGATATGACTAATGGTCTTCCCATAGACCCGGTAGACCACGGCCATATTTGGCCCTCTTATTATCATTAAACTCCTTGAACAAAGCGAACCTGTAATATTTTGGCTATATAGAGTAAGACGAACATTTGGCAACCATTTTTAAAACAAACCTATGAATCTGAAATTTTTATACCCCCCATTGTGACCTGAACCCCGTTTTGCTTTTGTAACGCTTGTGCTATAACCCTCAGTAGGGCAAACGATACCTTTCTGGTAGCCTTGAAATGTACTGAATATGGATGGGATACTTAAAACACAATTTGCCCCTTTTATATTGTGACCCCTTTTGACCCCTGGTAAACCTGCCCACTAGAAATAACCAGACACATTTTACAAAAGACACCCATGATTTTGGAATCCTCATACCTTTTGATTAAGAAAACCTTGGTTGCAAGATTGTATATAATTTTCCACAAAAAATACAGTTTCCACATGTACTATACGCTCTCCCATGACAGAGTGACGATTTGAATTTTTCCCTATACTAAAGCGTTCTTCAGCATCCGTCAGTCTGAACTAACAATAATCGTCGTTTTCCGATCAATACCGTCAACCCTACGTGTTCATCGTGCGAATCTTTCCCTCTTCCAATTTGGTTTTTTACATAATGACGGATATTAAGTGGATTGCCGAGTTTCATCACAATCCCCTTTGATACTGTAATAGTCATATAAATTTCCTAATAAAGCAATTTTATAAATTAATTACAGATGTTGCTTTTGTCAGTTATAAATTGATGATGAGAATATTTATAACAGAAAAGTATTTCAAAAAAAACCTGTGGGAAATCAAGTATGCACTTCTATGACAGAGGGCTCAACATCCGTCACTATGAAATACGCCAAAGTCTTTGTTATGCAAGATACGTCCAAATTTCTAATTAAGATTATTAATTAAGGACTTGCAAACTTCGACACTTGGCATATTTGAAGATTTTGATATTTAGTACCATTTCCCTTAATTTCGTAAAAATGATAAAAATTCAACATCCTTCACTATGTAATACACCCGACGATATGTTGAAAATCTGGTCATTTGTTGAAACTATCTTATGCTTTGGCGTAATATTGTTGTATTTCCTCTGTGCTAGTTTTAAATGTGAAAGAAATATGCCCAAAGTTGGCAGTTTTTCAACGACTACTGTAAGTTAATGGCATTTAACATAGGAGCACTTAAGATCCCTTTTATCGTGATGGACACCGGACAATATATTAGATAGAGAATAAAAGATAGAATATTTTGTTTTGCCTATTCAAATTACATTTCAAATTAGCTGGCAAACTTCTCATGAGCGAAACATTGCATTTTACAAAGGACAAGAAAATCCCCTTGTTATAATGTGGCATAAAAATAGATTAATGTCCACATATTTGGGAGTAGCAATGATCTTATTTAATCTTATTTGAAAGTCACTTGCTATTTATACCAAACGGGTTCTCTAGAAAGGTCACATTTCAAGAATAATACATATTAACATACAACTGTCTTTCTCAAAATAGAACTGTGGAATCTCAACTTATAAACTAAACAAAAAAGTCCACTTTCATTAATTTTTGTATGGAAAGCATAAATATATAAAATCATAAAAGTCAGGATATTATAACAATAGTGGAAAGGATTCTGTTACTTACAGGGGTGAACCAAATTTAGGTCCATTTGTCTCTTACAACAGTATTTTGAGTGCATGGGAACTGCTGGTGTACTCATGCCTCAGAACAAGTTATGTTGAACGAACATAATGTCATAAAAAAATGACATAAATGAAAATGAACCCTTACTGAAATCACTTCCACGTGTTTGAAACAATTTTGATTTTACAATTTCTGAAAAACAGTAAAACCACCGGAAGATTTCCAGGGGGAGGTGGCAAGTTGTGGCAATTTCTGGCCACCAGGATTCTGACATTACTGCCAGCATTTTACCAAACTTGCCAAGCTGTTGTCATTAGATCACAGACCATTGCGATTGTAATGTGGCTAATTTCTGTCCGGCTAACCATCTTTCACTTTGCCAGATCAATATCTTATACAAGCCTAAAGTAACAATGTCTGAATCTCGGTCTGAATGCTTTTGAAATTGTGTCGCAAAACATTATAGCTACACGCCCCGTAAATTCTGTCAGGGGAGTGAACACCTTGCTTTCCTTCTGTTTCCGAAATTGCCACAAACGTCCACCTCCCCCCCCCCCCTCAAATATTCCTGTATTTAAACAATGTAAACATCCATATTGTTTGGAAGCTGATTTCAGCAAGTGTCCTTTTCATATGTCAATTTTTCATGCCAATTATTGTCCCGTTAAAGAGATTGCATCTTGACACAGTAGTCATGAACAAGGATGAACAATACTAGGTCTAATTAGCGCCAGAAAATTTGTGTGGCCAATTAGGTGCCCCATGTCACTAGTGACCCTGATGAAATTTAGCAGCCTTACGGATAAGTGCAGCATCCATGCACTTTATTCCTTTAAGGTCTGCTGAATTCATCAGGGTCACTAATGACATGGGGTCACTAAATGTGCCACACCCCCAGAAAATTTTGACCTACAAGGCTCTTATTATGGACTTAAAATTCTTTGAGGTACTTATATGGAATTGTTCAAACTCACAGGAAAACTGTTTTTTTTGACTCTGACGTTGTGGATAAAGTCATAAGTAACAGATGCGGGTGGTGCATGAAAAAGTGGTTCAGGTTGGTGCAGAAAAGTGGGGCGCAATTGTGCCTCCCCATATATATATATCTTTTTGAATAAAAGTTTTAACAAGGAGAATTAAAGCATTGCTTTAGCGCAGGGACTAAAAAGAATACCTACCTTTATTACCTATAGAAATTAAAAAAGAATACTAATTTGCAAAGTCTTCTATCCGATGTTTCTTATAGTTCGGGATCCCGAAAATAAGAATCAACGTTGGGTCACAGAAACCAAGCGTCATCGACCTGTTTTTGTGAAAGAACTCATGGGAGTTTAACGGACAAGTTATAAAAGAATGGCCCATAAAAACACAAAGTTAAAATTTGGATGTGTAGTTTCCTTTAAAGCAGATGTTCACAACTTAGAATAGTTACTTTTTTATCTGCCAACTGTCTTCTCATTGTGAGTGGTTTTTGAAATTATGCAAGAAAGGCATGCGGTAAGCAGCTGGAATTTCATTTAATGAAATTCCGACATGCAACTCATTGTGCAAAGTGTAACGTGCCACATTAAAGTTTGATTTTGTGCTTTTCTCTTACGTATGGTGTAGTCGAAAAATCTTGAAAACCGGCAATTTAATTGAAACAACTCCCAACACAGGCTCAATCTGATGACTTTATTCACCCTTATCGCACTTTCAAAGAACAATGAAAAAAAAGTACGCGGAAAACCAGGGTGGCCCCCATCGAAAGATCCAAAATGGGCCGCCAAATTGTCAAAAATTTTGGATTTTTGACCATAACTCAATTATTTTTGTGTCAATTTTGCTTAATTTTGGTTGACAAACATATTTTGGGGTATTTGAATTATGCTTTGCAACTTCATCTCACCATAGCCCGTGTCCGCTTTTTGAAATGCCGTTTTTTTTGCTTAAGAATTGAGAAAAAAAAAACCGCCACCTCCCTCTTTTTGTGTGGTGATCGTCCCAGATTTCCTAATACCAACCTGTAATTTATATTTGTTTAAAGAACTAGATCTGGAAAGAGAAAGCCTGGTTCAGGAATACATTCCCAACGGTTCTCGTCGACGGTCGAAATTCAGCCGGTATCTTTGTACGTTCTCGTCTGCTAACCCGTTGAGAGTATACCTTTTGGATACTATAACTGTTTTTAAAGATTCCTGTTAAAGGAATATTACCGCGGAGGATTTTTTCGGAACCTCGGCAACACAACCTCACGGCGGAGTCCGCCGTAACTAACCTTATTTTAACGGGTCAGGTAAGTAGTGGTTTGAGGCAGTCGTTTAAAGGCCACTATCAGTCATTTTTTTTTCCAAAATCAAAATGCCCATTTTGTCTCTAAAATTGGCGATTGTTAGGTCATATCAACACCCTTATATTACTGTTCTCAGTGGGTACCAACCTTTGGCAAATGATGGGGGGGGGGGGGGCATAAGGGGTGCCAAGACATTTTTTTGAGGGGTCTAATTTTGGTTCCGTCGACAAGACACTGTCAAAGTTCATTTCTTGGGGGGGCAGAAGGGGGGGCAAGGTTCCGTTTGGGGGGGCTCGCGCCCCCCCTGCCCCGCCCGCCTGGTTCGCCACTTTGCTGGTTCTGTGAAAAAACCAGACCTTAAGCATTTTAAGCGGCCTGTAAATGCCATTTTGCGACTGTTTTTGCGTCTAAAAAAGTCGGGTCCCCGACTTTTTTTTAAACCAAGTAATACAGATCATCATTTTCTTGACAAATACGGTACGGCGCGTTAGGCTTAGCACTTACAGGGGGTCTTTAATACTACAACAAGTTCTAACACAACAATGTCAAAAAAATGCACTTTGGATGAAAATAGGGGGCGCTGTTTTGTTTAACATTTTTAAAAAATCGCTGATAGTGGCTTTTAAATGTCGCTATGCAATATGTCGCCCTATCAATATTTCAAGGTGCAACGAGATTTTGAGTCAGTCACCCAATATTGGTGTCCATAGCGTATTTTCAATATATATTAGACACTCAAATAGATTACTTACCTTGTAATTTGGCTACAGAAAGCCTCAAAAGAGAAAAAGGGTACTTTTGATTTTCTTATTTTTCAATATAAAACATAGGCTTGAATTTCGTATTGCTCCTATACGAAATTAGAAAATGTCCCAATTTTGTTAACCACAGAAACATTTCTCGGCTTAAAATCCTTCCGATGGGGATATTTTTTTGTGAAGGTAAAGCTTTACATCAGGCAAAATCAGCACTTTTGCATCCTTTTTTTAAGGGCGCCTGATATGTGAAATCTCTCGTTGCACCCTTTAAACGAAAACTCTTTTTAGATATAACGTTAAATATAATAAAAATTGTTACATAAATGAATCTACTAAAAAAAAAATCGACTTATTATTATGTTTTTTTGCTGTCAATATTACTTACATATGGCATCTTCGTTATTGACATTATCCGGTCATCAAGCGATATCATCACGTCATCGTCGAGGTAGCGACGTCGCATCGACGTCGACCAAACAACAGTAACAAGAGCTTCAGTTTAGGAATCAGGAGTCATCATCATGACACTTAGCCTAACTCACAGTATATTTTTTTCATTCTGGAAATATGGTGTACAGTTTCAAAGAACGTTTCATTTAGATAACGAATATACTCCGAGAAAAGCTCTTGAGACACCTACATAACAGGGCCAGGGTAAGAAAATAGTTAATAACGGGCGGATTCAGAAAGAAACATTATATAAGCCATTTGAATTAGGCAGTATGTTAAAGGCTGACTCATAGATTTCAAAATATAATATTTTGGTACAATAATTAAAAATAGTCAACTAAACTAAAGATTGTAACCTAAAATGTGCAATTCTAAAGTTAGAGATGTATCGGATTTTTCGTTTTGACGCAGTAAACATTTATGTATAGTATTACTTGCCATAGGATATGGTATATAACAAAATTTCCGGATCCGGAATGTTATAACAAAGTTATGATTTTCTATATGAAGGACATCGAATTGAGCTTTGATATTTCACACAGTGATAAGTGTATGGACAATCATTATGTACATGCAAAAAAACACAATTTGTTTGAAAATTGAGGGCGCCCTCCTCAGGAAGTCCCAGAGGAAAAATGACTACCAAACTGACGATCACCGTAAAAAGGGAGGTGGCGCATTTTGTCTTAATCTAGGAGCAATTTCACCACCCTAAACACAAGGCAAAGTGTCGCTCCGTGATTTTTGAAAAGTGGGAAAATGGCATGTATGGATATACAGACTGTCCCAAAAAAACTATACAATCAAAGATTAATTTTTTTGGCCAAAAATTTAAGTTCATCTCATCTGAAGTTTTACTGATTCTTTTTTAGGAGTGTTCCAGCTTTCATGAGATTTTTAGTTGGTGTAATTTGGGGGTCTGGTTCAGGAGTTATGGCTAATTATCTGAGACAGTTGCAAAACCTGTTGGGCCAGTTTCGGCTATCCTGATATCAACAAAAGTTGCCAATGAAAATCACCTTCAAGACATTCTTTATTGAAAATGAAAATAAAAAGTAGGTATAAAGTGCTGCTTCTTGTGATATAACATAATTTATAACTTTATAATGTCGCAATTGCTAATAAATACATGTAGCATTGGGAAATTCAATTCCAAACAGTCTTGTTGTCTCAGCTTTACTCCAGGTTTCAGGAGAAGGTAGAACCATAAAAACACCCTTGTTGAAAGTAAACTGAGACCTTTGAACACAACCACCCTTTCCTTTATCATGTTTATTGCTCTTTGTTGAACACTGCTTTCTTTATCATATTCCTCCCTGGCATCTTAGAGGCAATGGGGATTAGGGGAAGGGTAAATTGTTCCTCCACATTAAAGCGTTGTCCACACATTTGTCCCTCAACAGACTTGTAGACTGTTACATTAGTTTCAGCAGTCAAATTCCCCAAATGTCCCTGAATTTCATGATTATTGTCCCCCTGAGAGTGAGTCCCTCATTTCACCCACAACATAATAATTTCTGGTGCTTTCACTGAAAAATAATATATTGATTAGTTCAATGCATGATAATACATTCACTCTGATCTGTACAATATTATTTTGTTTAAAAAGGGTTTAATCCCTCAATGATGCTACACACCTTATACCTTTAGTTTCTTGAACCTTCAAGTGAAACTGGCCCAGGTGGTATTTTATCCTTTGTGTTTCTTGAATTCGCGGCTGGATTTGTTTTTAATAAAATTGGATTGAATAAAAGCAATGGAATTAGCTAGGATCTTGTCTAACAAAACTGGTCGTAACCAGACCTTTGCAAATGGGGGTGGGTGGGGGTGGGGGCCTGAAGGGGTGCCAAGGCTTTTTTTGAGGGGGCAAATTTTGGGGTCCTTCTTCTCCATAACCCTGTACAAAAAATCAGTTCATTGGGGGGGGGCTGGTTGGGGGGGCCAAGGTTCTGTTTGGGGTGCTTTCGGCCCCCTCCCCCCCCGTGGTTACGGCACGCTAAACAAATACATCAAAAATATCTGGCAATAATGTACAGTGTTTTATTTTTTATAATTTTTAGTTTGATTGTATATTTTTTATTGTCCAGTCTGTACATGTAGTAGGTGGTTGGTGTTTTGGTTATATAGTGCCGATTGTTTCATTAATTTCAAGAATGCTAGAGCGTAATATCACTTCCTTTTTACAACATCACCTCTTTTCACCTCCCCCTACGGGATCAGGATTGTGTTAATGTGCAAATTTGGTCGCATCTGTAAGGACTTCTGTGCGTAAACGGGTAGAAATTCAGCACAGGCCTATGGGACGCGTGGGAAGTCAGCACTTGCCCCTGCAGCAAAACTGCCAAGATCGGACGCAACTCCAATTTTGAGAATAAGCTTTTTCTTTAAGGATACCTAGTAAACAATGAATAAAACATAAGGTTGCTGGCACACGAAGTGTACCTTTAACGATTAAGTGGATAAGGGAGCAGGAGCCATTAAAAACGTAACCGTTGTTTTTGGCCGCTGAGAAAATTATTTTCACAAATGCCAAAACGGTTAAAATCATAGGAGAAAAATGTAAAACACATCCAAAAACGGATCATATTAGAAAAAAGTCATTATATTTAGTTTAACATCATTAGTATTACTATTTTTTTTTACTCAGTGTTCCTGAAAACACTTTATAATTCATGAATTTGCTAGTGCCTTGAAATGGGAATTCCTATCAGTAATTGGGCACTATTTCTGCTAGCTGCTAGCAAAGATATATTCCTGTTAAATAGTTCCAATCCTTTTACATCAAATGATTGGCCCAAAACAAATTGCAAAATAAAACAATGATGGTATTAATATACTGTAAAAATATGTATTAAAAGTTTGCCAAAATCAACCTAGTTGAAAATGTATAATAGGGGGCAATGTTTGTACAGGGTAAAAATTAGAATTGGTCGAATCGGTTTAAAAGATTAACGAATATAGTGGGCTACTCCTAGGGCGAACTACTTTTAAATAACAAATATCTATGTTAACGAGTTTTAAGTACAATTGGCCATAACGTTTTCAAGGTAATCCTGTGGTGAAATTTGCAAATTAATCTGATTTGGTTCGAACTGGTCATTGTACATTGATCATTTTGTCACACTAGATAGGTAATTGTAAATGGATTCTTTGCTTAACCGTTCTATATAAGAAATATAGAGTTATGACTTATGACCTCTCGTAGACCCTCTAGATCGATTCACATAGGTGGTGCAAACAGTATAATTTTAGCTCCTGTACCTTTAGACGAACAATTTGACACCATTTTATAACGAACGGATATATCCGATATTTTACCACCATTGTGAACTTGAACCTATTTTGACTCAAAATATTGAACTACAACCTACAGATAAGGCAAACAATAACTTTTTTTAATCCTTGAAAGGTAACAAACATGCTGTCGGTTTGACCCTTTTTTCATATTTTGACCCCTGTATAAACCTTACACACTACATTTTTCACTCCCGTTATTTGGGTACATGTTTGATATGTTGTTCTGTCAAAGGTTTTGTCAATACAATTCTGGAAAAATGACTCAATTAGTTTTGGGTTAAGGCACTATTTACCCTAATTTGATTGGCCTAATAATTCAGCTGATTCATTCTATTGTGGGTAGGGTACTTTGGCATGGAATTCCATGGAATACTTTATATTATGCTCTATATTAACGATATTTGCAAAAAATCATCTGTACAGACTGGTTTTGTTGTTGATAACACTTACAATATAGTCATCGCACAAAGATTGCCAGCAAGATTGAAGTACTTAAAGGGACTAATTGCATGAAAAAGCTGGATTGCTGGCTGGCTGGCTGCATAAGTTTGATGCAGGGAAAACTGGAATCAATTGTCTTTTGGTTTTAGAGCTCAAATAGCCAAATTCCGTTTGTCTGGTGTCGACATTCCGGCCAAGAATCTAAAGTTAAGAAGCTTGATCCTAATAAGTGCCATTATAGTGCCCAGGTGGCTATCTTTGCACTTGTAAATATTTCCTGTTCATGTTATAGTTAGTTTGTTAGTTTAGTGGGTTAGTTCGTTAGTTAGTTAGTAATTAGTTAATCTTGGACGATACTGTAACCGTCTGCTATGAATCGCTCTCACACAAAAAGCACAGATTTGATCCTGTTACGACTTATCTCATTGAACTTTATTTCGCTGATCTTTCCCACAACGCGCTGATTTCAAAGTACTGGTTCTGGTTTTCAGATCTATTTCAACAACTCCCAATACCTACAGACGAAATGATCCGAACGCAGTCTAGTCAGATCGGCGTCCGTCTCAACCTTCTGTGTCGTCTCCTCGTTTTGTTGAACTCAAGACCTCATTTTTACATGAAGTGATCTATCGGTAAATGTTAAAACATTTATCCGATAGATCCACTTCTTGCTAAGCTCCAAAAACTCTGGAATCAGCTTCCTGAACGCATCACGGTGCTGGATCTGTTGAAATTTTCAAGAACTTATTGAAATGTCATCTAGTTGAACTTGTTAATAATAAATACTCTTGTTTGTTTATATGCTCTCTCTATGTTTTTGTATTGTTTTTGGCCTGGTTTTACAGGGCTTAATGCAAATTTGTTTTGGTTTAATAGCCGCTATTGGAGCTCTGAACTATTCTCCAAAATTTATATTAACACTCATCCAAAGTATCTGTGTATTCTTTTTCACTAAAAATAGCAGAAAGGCATCGTTATAGTGCAAGGGATAGCCACCTTCATTTTGTATTTCCTACGATTCAGAGAAATTTGCAGCCAAACTTTTAATTCATGGCGATCAAGGCATGGAACTCTCTTCTTTCTCGGCACTATTAAATCGATCTAAAGTGTACACCAACTGCAAAAATAAGTTAAAATCTCATCTTGCCCTGAAAGCAAGAAGGAGCCCCATTCCTTGAAAGGCTACTCGGTGTATCTGTTTTGCTTTGTTTTCTTCTGTTGGTTCTTTTGTAAGACCCAATGAAAATAAGCTGTTGTTTTCTCACTTATACTTGTTATAGATACCTCCATTTTGTGATTAAAAATATTGGGGAGAGCGTGGCCTATCGTTAGGGTGCTTGCCGTGGCGCGATTTACCAAAAAATCCGTGTTCGAATCCGGCGGGGTACCTTGCTGGATTTATTCGGGTGCTCAATTCGGAATTTAACTGTATACGAGCTGTTGATTAAATATAGAATACCGCTCTCCTCCATGGTTCACTTGGAATTGGTCAAATGAATCATGAAGTCATTCCGTCCTTCGAGGGGAGCGTCAGAAGCCTTCGGTCCCATGTACAGAGAGTCACCACTGGTACATGTACATCGCATGCGTGTCGAAAAGAGTAGGGTGTAAACCCCTGCTGTTCCCCATCCGCCCCATCCCCCTCCAAAAAGTGGGTCATGTTAGGAGCCTCCGTATCATGGATACACGCGGCCCCGATCAGCTTACCAGCTGAATAAATCCTGACACCACCACAAGCCAATGACTTGTTGACACGCCAAAGAAGAAGAATTAAAAATATTGATTTGATTTCAATTTTTATTTGAAAAAAAAATTCCTCTCACGGGAAAAGTACTTTGTTAGTTGAAAGAGAAGAGGGAATTTCCCCTAGAGTTGTTTTGTCAAAATGCACATGTATTTTACTAGATAGATTGTGCAAGAGAAGTAATTGGAATTCCCCAAGATGTAAACTTAGACACTGAGCCAAATGTTTATTTGTGTTTTTTTTTTTTTTTTTTTTTTTTTTTTGTTTTTACGAGGCCGAGGCTATAATTTTTTTTTTTGGTTTTTTCGATTAATAAGCTTTTATGGTGACATCCATAAACAATAATAACAAAATATCAAATACACCATATGTAACGTGGAAACCACAGAAAGAAAAAGAGTAGAATGAAAGAGAGAGAGAGGGAGAGAGAGAGAATGAAGATAAAATCCATACCATCATGCAGAGGCTGGCGGCCAAGACTCGTCCACATATAGCAACCTACCCAAGGGGCCCCCAAAGAAAAATTTAACCCACATCAATTAACACGGTAGCCAAACCATAAACAAATCTGGGAGAAAAAGATCCCGTCCCCACCTCCAACCCTATAAGAAAATAAAAAAAAAAACAAAAAAAAACCCTTAACATTGAGGTTAATTCATCTCTTTAAACTGGTGTTTTTTTTTTTTTTTGGAAACACAAACACAAAAAGTCAGACCTTCTCATGAAGATCTTGCCTCCCTGCGACAAATCAACGTGGCGACGTCAAACCTGGGTTGCCTGCCGCCCTCCCCCTGCCATTGGTCAGAGAAAACTATCCCCATTAATATTCAAAAAGGATTCGAGTGCATTTGCTTATAAGTTAACAATAATTCCATTTCTTATTAAAGTGTTTCTATGCATTATTCCTAAAGGCGATAGCCTTTTCAATCTCAAATATCTGGTTCAAATATCTTAATAAACCATTTAAACGGGGAAAAGTCAGTTTTTGTTTATTTGCATGTGAATATAATACTTTTGTTTGCAAAATAATAAATTTAAATTTGTCTTTGTTAGCGTCAGTCAGTCCTAATAGAACATCTCTCTTGGAGATTTCCATATTTCCGATATTTTATCCAAACATCATTTCACAGAATTTGAATTTAATTGCAACTCCAAAAAGATTACACAAGTTTCCGTGTTCAATAGAGCAAAATTCACAGGTTGTTTCAGATAGATTCAAGCATAGCAATTCTTCACAGGAAGGAAGCGATTGATTATTTAATGAAAGAACCTACGTTTTGTAGATACGTACATTTAAATGGGAAGTGAATGAATTTTTGGCCAATCAACTGCGTTTCCCTTAGCTCGTTTAACCACTTTTTCCCTCCCTTTTGGAGGTCTAAAGATTGTGGAAATACATTTTCTTTGATTTCTTTGCATATTTTCTTTTTCTCCTTGTACAATTTCATTCAGCAGTAGCTGTTGGTTTAGATATATCATTCTGCTCATTTTCGTGAGAAGTATGGATGAAGTTTTGGAATGGCATATATCAGCCCAACATAGTCTAAAAAGTTACCCTTTATAACTTAAATTTATCAACAAATCTCGGTAGGATAGAAATTGCCGCATTATCCTTCACCATAATCGGATATATAGTTTTTAATCCTTTTTCGAACCATGACTTAAAGAAAACAATTTCATCTTAATTATGATTTTAGAATTATTCCAGATATTTGGTTACACTGTTTGGGTTTGATCATAAGTAGTGAACACACCATAGTGACCACATTTCTAATAAAAGAGTTTCAATAGAAGATATCCTTTTTTTGAGGGATTTATATTGCATTCCCAGAATAAGATTTCTTCGAAACGCTGCAATGAATATCAAAAACATTTTCCATTTCCCCGATTGTTAGTGGTCTAACAACCGTTTGATCCATGTAATCTTAGACCTTTCACTGAGGGAATATGTGGCAATTCGTAACGCCCCTCATAGTAATCGCCAATCGTACGTTGCTGGTTTTTCTGTGTTCACTTTGTCAGGCTTTCCGGACCATACAAACTTTTGTACAAATCGATTCAGATCATGAAATGAAACTATCGGGGGGTCGGGTGCAAAACGAAAGAAAACAAAAGTTAGTTACGATAGAGCCAACGATTTAATTATGATAATTTTTCCAAGAGGGGTTAGTCTTACATGACCAATCGCATAGAATTTTTTATTTTTGTAATTTAGTAAGGCATAATATTCAGTTCACAAAAAATAAAATGTTGCTTAGAGGTCTTTGTAAAAAGGACGGCCTAATCCCTTACCGGACCGTTGGCCATATGAGCATACCATAGTTGGCGAATGTCCGGATGGTTCTACTAAAGCACCAACCATGATTTGGGCACTTGCTACGTTCTTTTAAACCTAAAATACCTTAAACTTTTAAAAATTATAATCACACGAGTAAGTAGGATACGTTCTTAAGAAATAAAGTGGTATCATCTGCCTAAGAATTTATAGTAATAGTAACCTTATTATTGTAATCCCAGGTAATCTGCGATCGGATTTTATAGCAAGGTTTAATATTTCTGCACAGATATAAATAGATACGGGCTTAACGGAGAGCCTTGTCTTACACCACGGTAGAGGTTAAAAATTCTGATGCATCCCGTTATTTACGACGCATGCTTGATTTCATGTAACAGTTTTAAAACCACTGGATAAGGGTCTTTAACCAAAATTAAAATACTTCAAATTTTTGAAAATGAATGGCCATTCTAAAGTATCGAAAGCCGTTTCAAAGTCGATCATAGCCAATAAGCCAGGTTCATCATTTGTATTAAAATATTCCGCTCTCCAGTGCTAAACGTATGTGTTTCACCTATCTATCGGCCTTTCATGAATCCGGTTTGATCTCACTAATAAACGAGGGAGAACATTCTTTTATTCGTGAATCAATGTCTTTCGTAATGTTTTGTATCTGTGTTCAAAAGTGATATTGGCCGCCAGTTCTGTAGTTTTTTTATTTTTTGTCTTTCTTTGGAATAAGTTTTATAATACCCCTTTGCTGATCCATTGAGATCTTTTCCTTTTGAAACGAATAATTAATAGTATCGACAAGGAGCTTACCAATATCGGAAAAAAAAATTTGTACCATTCTGCAGGCAATCCATCGTACCTTGACTTTTAATTTATTGGCCACGATTTCAAAGCCGCTAAACCCTCATCATCTTATTAAACCTTCACAATGTTCTTTTTGGTCATAAAAACAACAGAAATTAATTTGGTGCACCCGACGTTCCATGGAAGGATGTCCTTTATATTAAAAGGTGGCGGTTAGATGATGTGTATAAAGTTTGGAGTAAAGTTTTTTTCTTTCTTTCGTTCAAATTTCTTTGGGTCAGTTAAAATCGTTCCATCATCCTTTTTCTAATTTAATTTATTACAGACTGCTTTTGATTAACGTTTTTTCTCTAGATTCACAAATAACGGGAATTCTTTTCGTCAAATTCCGTTAGGTGTGCGCGTGATCTTTTATACATCCTTCGTTTTTCAGAGTATATAATTGTTTTTTTCAAATTTTTGTTTTGCATGCTTTTATTTCATCATCCGCTAGGTCATTAGTAGGGTCTTCGCATATTTAGTTCCAGAACAATTGACTCGTTGTAGATGTTTTTTTCTTCCAACATGTTGGTAGTGCGTTGAGATCACAACATTGCGAAATCTGGGGATTCCCCCA
Organism: Ophioderma brevispina; assembly: GCA_023653785.1. NCBI lineage: Eukaryota > Metazoa > Echinodermata > Ophiuroidea > Amphilepidida > Ophiodermatidae > Ophioderma > Ophioderma brevispina. The sequence goes on from JAMKCH010000114.1 coordinate 229,939, forward strand.
TGAAGTGATCTGTGAATGATGCAATTCATATGAGGTACTTTATGGTGAATTCCAATTGGTCGCTAGTGCAAGGTTTGTTTTATGCATGATTATGTGGTACTCTCTATGTTAGACTGGGAACATTGTGAAATGATGGTATAAAAGCAGAGTTGCAAGAGGTTAGATTCGCCAGCCCCACCAGTAACAAATCGCTAGAAGTTATAGCTAGTTTTTAATCTACAATGAGTAGCAGACCTGTAAGGTAACTAGTTAAAGGATTTATAATTCCATGTGGGCGAAGTTGCTGTAATTATTTTACTGTCGTCTTTGAAGCCAAATGTGCTGGGAATCAAAATAGGATTCCAAACTGTGGACAGATAGAAATCGTGGTGATTATCCTGGACTGATATACTGTGGAATATTAGTGTTGTCGAGGGACTTATGTAACCTTGTCGTCTTGATCTGCTGGACAAAAGTTATCTTCAGGACTGAGAAGATTCCCATGGAATATTACCTGAGGATTATTAAGTGTGACTTTGCATGCTGCCATTTTTGAGTCTTCGCTGTGAGGACATATCATTGTTGAACTGCAACGCTTCTTGCAACTATAGACACTAGAGAACTTGAAATCTTAAGTATCTTATTTTATAAATCATGTGAAGTTGTTATTGTAATATTGCTTTTGGACATACCAAATTCTTGAACCAAACCAATTAAAAATCATATTATAAAATTCAGATTACTTGTGCACAAGGCTCGTTTATTTGTGTTTGAAAGGTATTTCTGACCTTTGACGTCTACGAGACGTCATAACATACTAAATTTGAAATCTTCATTAAAGTAGTTTCACAAGTCAGACCAGCTTGTAATCGATAACCTTTCTAATTTTATACTATATCTCTGGACTCAGGTGTCCAAATGAGAAGTTTCGGAAAAGGGCTTTGACAAAGAGGTTAACATTATGATGAATAGGGTGGTTTATATTTTTGTTTATATAAACAAAGCACAATACCGTGGTTTTTGTTCTTTAAAAATTAATTGTTGCAAAGTGTAATGCCTTGGGCCTATTATTGCTTGTTATTTCTCTCTGTACAGGAAAGGATCCGTCGTTGATCTATTCCCAAATCTATGATTCCATAAGAAATGTATTCAATGAAACTGTTGGACGTATTGGAGAAAATGGTGATACAAAGTAAGTATTACATGCTAAATTCATGTATTTACATACTTGATCCTCCCGTGCATTGCTTTGAGTTTCGCTTCGCCATAAATCCTGTTAGAGCTTGAAACTGAAATACATTAGCGCTCATTTCATTGGTATCAACGTAAACACAGGCCTGTGGTCTAGTGGTAAATCTCACACCTCGATAGTGAGAGGACCGGGGTAGAAGTATTTATAGTATGCCAGACTCAAAGTCCATTTACAACGGTAAATAATAGAGCACTCGATTCAGATGACTCTTCACACAACATTAGTTTCATGCTTTATTCCGTTGTTGTCTATGGAGCCCGGACTAAGGCTCACGTGGACTATATCTACTTTTACACCGGGTTCGAGACCGTGTATTTTTCGTCTTTATTTAATTCAATGCTCGTCAATTTCTCCGAGCGACAAGAGTTCAATGTAAAATATTAGGAAATAATTACCCTTGTTTACTGAAACGAATACCACTTATAGTAAGTCCAAGGTGCCTTCCCTTATGTAATATCATGAAATTAAGGACTAGGTTGATAAAGTCATACGGAGTTTACAAATTGTGATTGGTTCATCTTGTTGTCAATTGTAGTTTGGCATTGTTTCTATGAGTACTTTTTGTCCCGAGCACCGTCCTTTGTCTTGACTGTTAGTCGTGTATGATTTTTTTTTCTCTTCAAATGTATTTATATATATTTTTGAAACATTTTCTTTAGTAATTTTTCAGGGAAGTCTATTTTCGGGCCTTATTGGCCTTCTGGACCTTTCCTCCATTGTTTCTGTTCTGTTATGTACTCATACCAGCGTAGAATGGAAAGTCTTTGAAGGTTTGCAAATTAAGGCATAAATGAAGAGTTCATCATCATTTCGCAAGTGATTCAAGCAATATACATGGAATATTATGTTACTCACTACAAACGTGACAAAATAATTAATAAATAAATGAACACTCTTCTTCGGCGTTCACATCAAAAACTTTAATTAAATTTCATCTTTATCCTGAACAAATAAAGTGGCATAATTGACATGGCTTCCCGATATCTTAAAGTCCACACACCATGAAATTATGATTATATATCAATAAAAAGCTTTTGATATAAATAAAGCGAGAAACATAAGTTTTATTTCCAAACTGCTACAGGTAAGTCACAATTACACTGAAAAGATTATTTTCCTAGACCCCCTATAAAACAAAATGAAATTCTTCAAATTGGGAGCTATGCCTGTGACGTATCAGGTCAATAGATCATGTCGGGGATCATGTACTAAACGTACGCACAACTGGTTCGGAAATCAGTTTCGTAAATCTTTCATCTTCAACCAAAATGAGTGAAAGTACAAGCCTGAGTCCAAAATATGCAGATGAGAATTAGAATTGGGATATTCATCGTCGGGAAGTACCCGGGATAGCGAAGAGCTAGCCAGGGTTATTTCCCAGTGAGGAAATACCCCGGCGAGGACAACGACGAAGGTGATACGTACCGGGGATACCTTGGGGTGATGCTTGGGGTGATGCATACACAGTTAGCTGCCGTAGAGTTTTTCATAATGAACGGTCAACCCGTCATAGCGGAAGAAGACAGAAGAATATGAGGTGACAATTGATGAAAATCGATTAGAAAAAACAATTTTGGGATTGGTAAGTTTAGTATTATGGAAAATTAAAAGAAATCCATGGCTCGACGCGATATCATTGACATTTTGTTACGGATGGATCATGTGACCGTTGACACGTTGACACGCAGCCTCGTGTCCCGTGTTGGCTACGCACACACAGCGTAAGTGCCAAGCATTATGAACAGTTGTTGAAAAAGAAATCCCAACATAATTTTTATTGAGAGGCAAATTAATTTGATCGGTATTCAATCTTAATAAGTACATATTCATTGTTATTTGTGCGAGATTAGAACTTTATATGAATTGTATTAAGCGAGCAATCGTGAATTAATCACAGCAAGTGCAAATCAAAAATGTGCCGTAAACGGGCCTCTGCACGTAATTTCCAGGCATGGAACCATATTTCGTTGATGACGCATTGCTTTGTTTTTGATGATGTCATGTTTGGGGCTGAATCGCTTCTCACTGATTGGTGTAGGGGGGGGAATGAGCTTACTTGTCAAAAACCTGACATGTTACGTCATCCTGTAAATTTTCCCGGGATCAATTTGACCAAATATAAGCAGATTTACGTAAGTTTTAAGCCTTTATGTCTCATTTTGAACATTTAAATAATGCTTCATTTTCTCTCGGGCTTTTTTTTTTGCACTTAGAGGATATTGTTGTGCATACATACGCAAGGTATTTTTTACATTTAGAGTTTTATTAAAGCGAAATGGATTTTTCTAACCTCACCCCCCTCAAAAACACAACGCAATGTGCTCTCCACGTCAGCTTACGCGTGTACCCTCTGCCTGTCATGATTCACGCCCGTTTGCTCTGCACAACAGATATACACTGCACCGTGCGTAGCTCACGTATCTTGCGGGGTGGTCTTACCCCGGTCTTACCGTGCATAACTCGTCTTTTTTCTCAGTCCGAAGGGGTTGTTAAATTACAATTCCAAGCTTTTCAGACCAAATCATTTATTAACAAGAATCTTGGCCATGAAATGATGTGCAGAAATATTCTTGAAATGAAAGTATTAGCACAAACACTGACCATTTATATAAAGGTAAATCCCCACACTGGGTCCATAAGCAGCGTGTCGATTGCAAGCCACGCCGTGTGTGGTTCATGTTATTAGCTCATGTCACTTGTCAGCGCTTCTTTCTACGAATTACAATTCCAAGCTTTTCAGAACAAATCATTTATTAACAAGAATCTTGGCCATGAAATGATGTGCAGAAATATTCATACACATTTGCACATATTAAGCGTACGAAAGAATCATGAAAGGCACAGAAATACTTTTCAGAGCTGTTGGTGTTGCATGGTTGCCACGCCATGAATATGATACCCACCAACACTCAGTCCACTGAACGGCCGCGGGTCACGCACCTCCCTTGTAAGTCTAGAGGTGTTTTCACAATACATAGCACCAAGTACCAACAACTTTCTCGTCTTCATTCTCTTCTTACATTGCAAATAACAATGTTAATACATACAGAATGGCGGCATATTGTTAGTAACATCATGACTCGAGATGTACAGTGTTTACATATTTGCACTGTGATCACGTAATCCGTGTCCCCGAAATGACGTCATCATCGTCATGTATTTATAATAAGGTAATTGGGCGCTTTTTGGGCGGATGGAAAATACGGGAAAATACATAAAATCTTGGCAGTTTTTAATCCCTCACTGCTTGATAAAGACAGATAAAAATCGAAACTCTATTCTGTTCATTTCCTAAGGTCACCAGCTTTCTTTTGAGAGTAATCATAATTTCATCGTGTGTGGACTTTAAATGTCAGGTCAGGTTTTGGGGACCTGCTACTGCTATCCTGGTAACCAGTACTACCTGTCCTAGGGTTGGATTGTGGGCGGCTAAACCGTCACCACCATCTGGTTTCTAAGGAAATCCGTTGAGGAGAGTAGCTGGTTACCCTGGTAGAACTAAAAGAAGATCTACCTACAAGGGCGTCTGCTCTAGAGAGCTAACGGCGGCCATCCAGCACATTGACGTCAGGAAGGGCATCCAGTCAATTATCTTTTGCGCCATGAATCCCCACACAGCAGTATTGTTGTTAATGTGAGGTGAATCCGGCCACCCCCGTTAGCGTGGACAAAACAGGATTTTAAAACTTTGATTTTACTACTATTAATAATAATACAACTTGCTTCAGCCCCCTGGTGGTTCGGGGTTAAGAATTGGCCCGATGTGTTCCCCTGCATGTCGTAAGAGGCGACTAAAAGGGGTCCCCTGCGGGTCGGGGTTTAGAATAGGCCCGCTGTCCCCCCTTACATGTCGTAAGAGGTGACTATAAGGGGCAACTCGTCTGTTATTTGAACAGACGGGTTTTATTTAAATTTAGGATTAAGATTAGGATTAAGATTAAGTTTAAGATAGTAAGATGTACTTAAAAGTGTTAACATTACAGTGTGAGTCAAAAAGAATAGGACCATGATTGATTGTATTTTATCCAAAAACTAATTGAGCTTGATAAAAAAGTTTTAGATATTCGAAACAAGCATGTTCTTCCGCTCATTAGAAAAAAAAAAGAATCACCGAAATTCATCATTCCTAACCATTGTTATGCCTGTTCTGCCGAAGGAACCCATTTATCCAGCTGTCCACGGAATGCTGAATGCTTTGAATATGTGTGAGTACCTGGGAAATGACTGGGTCATTGAAATGTAAATGAGATGTAAACTCGCGAATTTCAAAAACAAGTTAACATGGTCTGCACAAAATCAATAATAACACTGTATAATGTGTTAATTAGTATGACTTGCGTAAGTAGCTTAAAATCTGTATCAGTTTGGGTATAATGCTCAAGTTAATTACTAAGTTAAGCATTTTTCAAATATACATATATGAGACCATCTATACCTGTATTTGCCTTAATGTTTCAATTTTGTATTGATTTATCCTGTTCTTTTTAAAAGGGATCTCGTGTTTGCGTGTTCTGATGTGATTGTTGATTATCGGTGTTTGAAGTTTTTTTGTTTGAAATTTTTGCTTGATGCATGGATGGGTGATGGACTTTGTCATGAGTGTATGATGTGTATAGTTATAATTATGAATTTCTTTTGAAGCAGTTTTTTTTGTAGATGCGTGTTTTCTATGTGTACAGACTGTCCCAAAAAATATACAATCAAAGATTAATTTTTTTGGCCAAAAATTTAAGTTCATCTCAACTGGAGCTTTACTGATTCTTTTTAAGGGGGTGTTCCAGCTTTCATGAGATTTTTAGTTGGTGTAATTTGGGGGTCTGGTTCAGGAGTTATGGCTAATTATCTGAGACAGTTGAAAAACCTGTTGGGCCAGTTTCGGCTATCCTGAAATCAACAAAGTTGCCATTGAAAATCACCTTACTTTTTCCATTTTCTTTGTAAAAGTCAGTTTCGAAGGATTACTTAGTAAGTAATCCTTTGAAACGGCATTTGTACAGTGATAAAAAAATTGTACTTAGAGATCTTGCACTAAACCAAAACTTTTATTGCCTTTATTTCACTTGATTTGTTTTAATTATATACTTCAGGCTTAATATGGTAACATCATCTAGTACTACGTCCACTTTTCTTCATCTTTTCAGAGCTAAATACTTTGAGATTACTCGGTGGGATTTTATTTTGGACGAGGATTTAATATTTACTTGATGGAGGTAAAGTATTTTGTCTATACAAAATAATACTTCCAAGCATCTCCAACCGTAATATGTTCATGTCTCTGAATTTATGTATAGGTATAAAGATTTGTGAAGATAATTCATGTGACCGCGGTAACAATGGATAGACCATTTCACCTCTGTGCAACCAGCGACTCATTGTTATTGACTCAGATTTCATATCGATACATTCCTGTGGGGAATGATTTGATTAGGATTCCGTAAGATTCCCTCTGTTGTCTATCAGCGGATACTCTAGACCTTGTTCACTTGGATGTTAACTCAGTATCAAATCTAATAGGGTATAGTTCTGACTAAGCGTAACAGCCCGGGGGGAGGGTACTTGACCCAAAATTGGGTACAGGTGTGCGTCCACCAGGTAAAAAATCGACCCATGTTTATAGTGACTAAATTGTACAAAATATGACCCATTTATATAGTTGGTTCCAAAATTTCGACCCATTTATATAGTTGGCTTTGAAATTTCGCAACATTTTCATGCAATCTTAGCAAAATCGGCCCATTTTCATAGTAACTCTTTCCAAAAATCTCTAATCAACCATTTTCGTTGTGATTTGAGTCAAAATCGGAAAAATCGACCCATTTTCATAGTAAAATGCAACCAAAATGAAAACTGGACCATTTATATAGTAGTAATGACCTAAAAACGTGACCCATCTTTATAGTAGCCTGGTGTGAAAAACGACCCCTTGTTATAGTAAGGCGTGAAAAATGTGACCCATATCGGTGCGCGGCACATATGTACCTACCCTTTTCCACTGAGTACCCCCCGGGCGTAACAGACGGTCGTGTAATTTACAAAAGTTCCTAGATATTGATCAATGACATTATATATGACAAATTCTGGTCTTAGGCATGAAAGCACAAGAATCCCGCATATAGTTAACGAGATTTTTCTTTATCCTCGACAGGCAAACTTTTACCCAAGTTTTGGACCTATTCCAGATCAGAACAAAAATATGAACCGTTTTTCTATGAAAACATATTTTATAATATGTTTCGTGTAATGGGTCTGGAGGATCTACATCAGTTCCAGAATGGGTAAGTGTAGTGATTTGTCCACATCAGCAAATCTACAATATAATGTTGTGTTAAAAGACCATAACAGAATTGCAACATGACTATTAACATAGACGAATTCAAACATAGTATCGTCTTAGCTACTTAGCAACGTGCTGGTATTCTCAATTGGGGCCATTCTTCAAAAAAGTAAACCTTTTTGATAAAAAATTAAATTAATGGTATTGCAAATTTCTTTAAATTATCACGTTAACCATCCTTCCAAGTTTCCTGCATGATATTTTTAACAATATGTTCAACTCAAACACCCTCATTTGCATAAATGAACGTGTTTAATATTTTGGGATAAAAAAGTGAGATTATTACACCATTTTGCTTCTTTAGTTTTATATTGAAGAGCTATTCACTTTTATTTGAAATACTGCTTACGTATTGTGTAGACTTCAATTTTCAAAATTATGTTGAAAAAATACAAATTTATAGGAAATAGACAAGTAATTAACAAAGAACTTTAATTGACTTTGGTATGTCACACACGTGACCAAAAAGACAAAGAAGTTTTTATTACTGGAAACCACTGTCTCGGTAATGTTCACATTTCATGTCAAAAGCCAGTTTATATGTACCTTCCATGTACAAAATAATTGGTTTAGATCTTTCTTGTTTCAAAAGTTATTGATGTGCTAATTACTGTCACACACGTGACCGGCACTCACTATTAGTATTTGAAAGACATAATTTCTGGTCATATTGAAGAAGGTAGGCAGTGTTAAATTTTATTACCAGTTAAAATATGAATATGATCAGTTTAAACAAGAAAACAACAAATAATTTTAATAAAGACTGACTTAAACTTGATTTCCATGTGTTTTTTGTAAGTTTTGGGGTGAAGTTGCCAAATTTAGCAGACTTGCACTATTTCATCATAAGAAATCTGCATACTTGGAGTAGCATTGCTCTTTGCTAGTTATTACTGATGACATTGTAATGAAAGTGTTTGAAATATTTGAGAATATGGAAATACACGAGAATTTATTACAACTTCAATTTTGGTGGACATTAACAACGGTCACCAATTTTGTGTTATAAGTCAATGGAAATGTCACACACGTAACCACCAATGTCACACACGTGACCGTACTTAGTGATATAAACTTGTTAATTACCAAGTAAAGATTGCTTGTTACTTTTAATTACCAACATTGTTGTAATGACAAAGTACCAATGTCTTTCTAAAATAAATATAAGAATATGAGTACTTAAAGGTGCAACGAGAGATTTTTGAGGCACCCAAATATTGTGTCATAATAGTAATTTCATATAGACTAGACACTCCATAGATTTCTTACCTTGTATTTTGTTGCTACAGAAAGTCTTAAAAAGTCAGAAAAAGGTGATTCTGATTTGCTTATATTTCATACAAAACATAGGCTGAATTTCTTATCTGCTCCTATACGAAATTAAATTTTCAAATTTTTTTATACCAAAGATACATGTCTCAGCTTAATCTCTTTCGATGGGGTATTGTGATAGAAAGCTTTACATCCGGGGAGCAAAATCACCACTTTTCTATTTTTTTAGGGACACCTTCTATTAAATCTCTCGTTGCACCTTTAAATAATCACAGAATTTTACCAAGGTTAGTTTGATTCCTAAAACCCCTCTGAGGGTCACAAACCTACCGAACTTGATTTGCCCCTCCATGACAAATAACCAATCTGCAAAAGTGAAACATTATTTTTGGTTAGGTTTGGACTAAAGGTTTTTCTCTTATACCAAAAGTAATAACAGATTACTTTTATAGTGGCAAAACAACATTGGGTTGTAAAATAAAAATTTACCGTTTTTAGGTCAAACGTGACCGAAGAATGGCCCCAATTAAAGCTACAAACCCTAATCTTGGAAGAAAACTCAACGTTGTTGTTTTATATATTGTCGATCGAACCTGGAATATCAACTCAGCATGGTGTGAGCAACACCCACTACACGATGCGCAACTTGACGCAATACATTACAGAGCAATTTCTTTCTATCATCGTATCCTGATATGAGCTCATCTCTACCACATCCAACCATTCGGTCATCGCAGGGCATTTGGAATTGTCACCATTTTCCATCGATGTTTTATAGACAAACACCGGATCTCCTTAGCCATAGCCAGACATGAGCTCAGCTGCTCCCAGTTTGACCCTCGCCTTAGGCCTTCAGTCAGGTCTCATGACCTTGCTGTGAAAATCCCAAGGTCCAGCTTGGTCTCCCACAAAAGAACATTTCTCCCATTCTCTGTAGGTTTGTGGAACGCCCTTCCTGCTCATGTAGCATCAAACCAGGATTTGCAGAGATATTAAGATCACAATGTCATATTTGCCAATTAAATGCAAGTAGCATTGGGAAATCCACTCCCAAACCGTCTTTGTTTCAGGTTTCAGCCTAAGGTAGAACCACGCTGATCGAAAGTAAACTGAGGTCTTTGAACCGTACACACTAGCAAAATCTCGTATTTCGACAAAGCGTTAACGAAGATTAAAAATCGGACAAATATAGTGTGTACGCTCTTCTTTTATTTCAACGAAGATTAAATTTCCTTAATTTAACGCAGCAAATCAGATTCTTTCGCTTAAAATGGATAAGCAGCGATTAATTTGCTGATCTGAAACATCGAAAAAAAAGAACATATTTTTTGTTTTTATTTATTTACTTTTTTGGGTACTGGTGTGTATCATGTGTATGTGCTACCTTAACAACCTGCAAGAGGTTGGCTTGAAATCCGCGTATTAAAGCCAAGGCAGTACTTTTTATCTGATTCTGTAGCATATTAAACTTCCGACTTGAGTTCAAAAAAGATTTTCCCTGCGAATATCAGATTTTAAGCGTGATATTTTCCACCGGTAGAGTTTGACCTCAAACACAACAATTATTGATCTTTGAAATATTAACTACTAGTTCTCCATGAAATAATCTTAATCTTTCCCTGGAAATAGACATGGCACAAGAGTGTTGAAAAAAGTGCACTTGGCCAGATTTGAACCGGCGACCTCTGTATTACTAGAACTGCGCTCTTCCAACTGAGCTATTCAAGTATGGGTTGATAGAGAAGCGATAGATATCCTCTATAAATTGTTAGGACCGAAATGTGTCCATCGCTTCCCTAGGGATAGCATCAGAACGGTATAGGTTGCTTTGAATTTCTAACTACTTAGTTCTCCAGGTAGACAAGATGAATATTTATAAATCTTTCCCTGGAGATAGCCAGCGCACGCGAGTGTTAAAAAACGTGTTGAAAAATAACATGACCGAATTCGAACCGGCGTCCTCCGTATTACTAGAGCGGCGCTCTTCCAAATGAGCTTACACGCCTGGGTTGGCAGAGGAGCAATAGATATTAGGACCGATCTTTGTTAAAAAAAAAAAAAAAAAAAAAGTGTTAAAAAAAATGTACGCTTGACCGGGTTCGAACAGGCAACCTCTGTATTACTAGAACGGCGTTCTTCTAACTGAGCTATCAAGTCAGGCAAGCGTTTGTAGAGGAGCGACAGATATCATCTATAGGTGTTAGGTACATAAGGTGTCCATCGCTTTCCTAGCGGATAGCATCAGAACGGTATATTACATATCAAAGATATAGAAAAATCTGTGTTACATATTTGTTTTGAAATTTTAACTACTCAGTTCTCCAGGTAGACAACGATAAATATTTATTAATCTTTCCCTGGAGATAGCCAGCGCACGCGAGTGTTGAAAAAAAACCATGTGCGCTTGGCCGGATTTGAACAGATGACCTCCGTATTACCAGAACGGCACTCTTCCAACTGAGCTCCCAAGCCTGGGTTGGTAAAGGAGCGATAGATATCATCTATAGGTGTTAGGTTCGAAAGGTGTCCATCGCTTTCCTAGTGGATAGCATTTTGAAATTCTAACTACTTAGTTCTCCAGGTAGACAAGGATGAATATTTATAAATCTTTCCCTGAAGATAGCCAGCGCACGCGAGTGTTAAAAAAACTTGTTGAAAAATAACATGACCGAATTCGAACCGGCGTCCTCCGTATTACTAGAGCGGCGCTCTTCCAAATGAGCTTACACGCCTGGGTTGGCAGAGGAGCAATAGATATTAGGACCGATCTTTGTTTATTTTGTACTGGTGTACAGCGCACGCGAGTATTAAAAAAAATGTGCGCTGCCCAGGTTCGAACCGGCGACCTTTGTATTACTAGAACGGCGCTCTCTCAACTGAGCTTTCAAGCCAGGTAAGGGTTGGTAGAGGAGCGATAGATATCATCTGTAGGTGTTAGGTCCATAAGGTGTCCATCGCTTTCCTAGGGGATAGCATCAGAACGGTATATTACATATCAAAGATATAGAAAAATCTGTGTTATATATACAATTTATATTTGTTTTGAAATTTTGGCCGGATTCGAACCGGCGTCCTCCGTATTACTAGAACGGCGCTCTTCCAACTGAGCTCTCAAGCCTGGGTTGGTAGAGAAGCTATAGATATCATCTATAGGTGTTAGGTCCGAAAGTTGTCCATCGCTTTCCTAGCGGATAGCATCACAATATTTGTTTTGAAATTCTAACTACTTCGTTCTCCAGGTAGACAAGGATGAATGTCTATTAATCTTTCCCTGGAGATATCCAGCACACGCGAGTGTTGAAAAAAAAAACGTGCGCTTGGCCGAATTCGAACCTGCGTCCTCCGTATTACTAGAACGGCGCTCTTCCAACTGAGCTTACAAGCCTGGGTTGGCAGAGGAGCGATAGATAATAGACCGATCTTTGTTTATTCTGTACTGGTGTAAACCACAATCAGCTTTTCAGTGTTGATTTTGAGGGAGATGGTATGACAAATTCCCTTAAATGCTTTTTCACTATTTGTTGCGTTTTTGGAAATTAAAGCAGTTATATGGAATGGTTCACACTGGACACAGTACTCAACGAGACCTTGAGAACATTTACTGGATGCCTCCGTCCTACTCCATCTGAATTTCTACCAGTGCTTTCAGGCATTGCACCTGCAGTACTTCGGAGAGAACACCACACACACAAACTAGTGAATAAGGCCCTGCTGGACAACAAGCACCTGCTGTCAATGAATCACACCAACCCGGCAGACAGAGACTGTGCTCTCGCCGACCTTTCTGTCGACACGCTGCTTAACTCTCCAGCTCCCCATTCAACATCTTACAGACATGGAATACTGCCTGGCTAGATACTCCAAGACCAGATCAACTCTCTATTACACCTAAGACAGAACTACCACCTGACAACAATATCCCACGCAAGGAATGGGTCACCTTAAACCGGATTCGTACAGGAGTCGGTCGCTTCAACAGCAATATGCACCGATGGGGGCTGCGGCCATCGCCAGCCTGCCAATGTGGTTCTCCATATTCCATCACAGACTGCGGATCACATTCTCAATGAGTGCCCTACCTTTCGTCCACCGGTGGACACAGATTTCTCAAACCCCAACCAATCAACAGTGAGTTGGCTCCAACGTTTACAACATATTTAGCTGCTGCCTTATAAGCTACTTAAAATGCATTTTTTCTATTCCATATTTTTTTTGATTCTCTCGCATTATCGCTGCTTATCCTTCACGAATGTTGTTTCGGTACGTATTAACCAATAGTGTACGCACGACTGTGTGGTGGTTTACAATATGGTCATACACTGTTAAAATGTGTTAAAAAACTTAATTTCAGTCAAATAACTCGTTAGACTCATGGCAGCTGGGAATCACAGGTATTTAAAACGATTTTTTTACAGTTAGTTGCCCGTTTCGAGTCCCGTTCACAGTTTAGTTGCACGTTTCGATTCCGGGCTGGCAGTTAAAACACGTTTTAAAACATTTTAACAGTGTATTCAATTAAGCCACTTGTTTCAATCTTTGTTGTTTTCTGTAGTGTGTACGCGATTGTATCTTCAGGGTGATATTTCGTTATTGTAAGCACCTTCTGTTTTATTGGGTTTTCGCGGAATCGTCGAGAAAAAGCCTATTTCCAAATTTCAGTTGATAACCGATCGTCCGGGTTTTGATTTATGAGACAAGTTTGAATCCAACACAGTACCCATAGGCCTCTGTACTTTTAATGTCTGTCCGTTTTACGGAACAGAAATACAAATTTGCAAAGTTCGTACAGATACGATTGCATTTGCAAGTAAATTAGGTACACCTGCCATTACAAGGCTAACGGTTCAGATGACATAAAATCTTACTTTTTAGGTAAGGTCGAGGGACAATACTGTGGATCAGAAATGCCCTACAACTCATCACTATTAGTTAAGTCTTCAATTTTTGTAGTGTGTACGGTTTCATAGAAAACCACCCGTCCTGTTTCCTTTCTTGATCCACGCTGGTTTCTTACGTTCCTCTGCATCTTGTAGGTAGTGGGAATGGGATGGGGGAAATGAGCCCTCTTCCAATCATATTCGACGCCCGCCGCCTCCCCCCATGGAGCGACGTGGTTTGTCTTATAATTCCCCAGGAAAATTCACACATTTTACATGAATTTAATGAGTTTTGCCCCCCATTTATCCCCTCAGCATAATTTCCGGTGCCATCACTGTTTGAAGAATAATTGAGTTGCATGATAATACATAATAATACATCTCTATAAGATTATTTCGTTTGGGGGGTATCCCGTTGCCAAAGGATTTTTTTTCCACGGCAAAAAGTGACATATCGTAACTGCCATATGAGGTAAAGTCTCAACGTTTTTTTGGGGACAGATATACAGCGTGTCCAAAACAAACCCAACACTTGGTGTCAGCCGCAATAAGTTGTTCTTTATTGTAATGTAAGGTGGCACTGTTAGCTAACGTCCCTGAAAAAATCATAGTGATAGAGTCAATAGTTTTTAAGATATGACCCCAACAATCAAGTAACCTGCAGGACCAATTTTACCAAAATGAGGGGCTGGTAACAACAAGACTGGTAATGAAGAACAGAATGGCAAATAAAATATTGATTGCAGTCAACATTAACTTGCCCAAATTTCTTGCAGAACAACTTCTACTGGGTCAAATAACTGCAGTTACATAATTATTATTTAACTGATAATGACAAAACATTAATTTATTGGTGATACGTTTCAAGACGATATAAAACTATGACTAAGTCATAGACAAACTCCACATTAAATAAATGATAAATGCATTGGACTGCAACTTGCTTGTTACTGAAAATAATGTTACATTCTCAACTTTATGAAAGTAAAACATATGTTTTCAACACAAAACTCAATAACAATATCAGTATATTCATTCTGTCATTAAATTTGGGGTTAAGATAATTCTTTGTGTGTCGTCACAAAATGATGATGAATGATTAGCTCTAATCCAATCCTGTCTAATTTGGACAATACGAAGAGTTTGTTGATCATACATTCTTAATTCCATCTTTTAAGTGTGTTAAAATGCACGTTTATTAGCTGTTACTAGCTGTTACTACCAATGGAAACATTCATAATGTTAATATCTGTTGCAGTAGCTGTCTAGAAAAAGGAAAATGGTGGTTGATGGTGATGGTGAGATTCATATTGGTGGTTCTGGGCGCAAAAACTACAGTGCCGTATTTGTAGTTAATAGTGCCTCAATTTGGTTAAATTGGTCCTGCAGGTTACTTGATTTCTGGGGTCATATCTTAAAAAATATTGACTCTACCTTTATGAACTTTTTAGGAACATTAGCTAACAGTTTCATCTTACCTTACAACAAATAATAAGTAGTCACGTGCTTTTGTTCAAAACTTAAGGCGCCTGTCACCAAGTGTTGCGTTTTTTTGGGGGACACACGGTATAGTATCTTCATTTTGTGATTAAAAATATTATTTTATTTTTCTGAGAGTAGATTTATGACAGAGAAAGTACTTAATTTTATCAAGCAAGAGAGAAATAGAAATCCCATAATGATGTAATGTGTTTGTGTGTTCATGCTAGATCATGCTAGATGAGCTAAGTACTATAAATAGCTTGTTATTTTTCAAGTTATTGTGCGATTTTGCAAGATTGCAAAATAGGCAGTTTTTCATGATGTCGTTAATGTATGATGATGCAATGCATATGGTGCCATTTGTGTATGATCGAATTTGACAGTGTTAGACTGTTATGCATGATGATGCTGCAATAGGCCGTATTCAATAGACCAGTTAACAGCAATGTTTGTAAACATGTTAGGGCCTGGTATCTTGAAATAGCTCGGCCTGACTGTTACACACTGGGCAATTATATCTGTTAGAGTTTTAATATTATGGGCCATAACGATTCGCAGGAATGGATTCGCAGGCAACAAAAGAAGTGACGTAGGATGTTAACTGGTCTATATGACGTCAGCCACCAGACATGTTGGTGGACAAGATGCATACATTCCAGGACTACAATACATTCAGCTGTCAATCGATCCATGTTTAGCGATTGCACAGGGATCTTTCACAATGATCCCTGTGAATGTATTGTAGTACTGGAATGCGTCTATCTTGTCCACCAACATGGCTGGCTATTGAATACGGTCTATAGTAATTATTAGCTGGATTAGGGAAACTTAACTGCAGAATAATATAAAAGATTTCTTTTTTGTGAGTAGTTTAGTTGTGGATTTCCAGCATGGTGGATCAGTGTATTCAGTGCCAGTGCATAGTATCAGGATCAGCTGATATTATAGATGGTAATAGCGTGTGCAAGCTATTTGTATGCTGTCGTTTTTCAAGCCAAAAGAGTTTCTTTTTTGGAAACAGAAAAGAATTCCAGTTTATGGTCCTAGAAGTGGACATTTGCGACAGACGGACTTTGGGTGGTATAACTCTTGGATTATCGCGCTGCGGAATAGTAGTATTGTCGAAGGACAACACTGTTGTCTTGAACTGCTGGACAAGGTTTTCTTCAGGACTGCTCCGGAAAAGGAACTAAATTTCTGATTCCGAAGAAGATTCGCATGAATTATATACATGGATTTATTTAATTTTGTATGCTGTTATTTTGGAGTCTTCGTTGTGAGTACATATCATCGCTGAATTGCACAAATTCTTTTATTTCTGAACATTAGCATTGATTAGTCACCACGTAAAAGACCTTTAAGTTCCCAATAGCAGGGGACTGTAGTGAAAGAGTGTGCGCTTCCGGATAAAAGTGTGATTTTTGCACACAAGTACTTTAGGCATTGATAATCCATAAAATTTATGGAAGCACTTGCCAACCCCCCTTAATGGACCCCAGCTTGGGTTTGAAGGTTATACAGGGGTCAAAATTTTGAAATGTTCCGATTGTGTTGAAAAGTACACCATGATGTTTGTCTGGTTACAAGGATTCCAAAAAGGTATAGTTTACACTATCTATGGCTTGTAGTTTCGGAATTATGGGGTAAAAACTGGAAAAATAGTGAAAAAAAAATCAATTTTGGTGTGTACATGGTCAAAAGTTACAAGTTGTTTTGATTCAGGTAATATGTGGTGCAAATTGTTTCCCTAGCTTAAAGATTTGAAATAAGGAATAGTTTGCCTTATCTGTTATGCTTAGTTATACAACAAAATAGATCACAGGTCAGTAGCATCCATTAGCTGCCAATAGCTGTTGACTTTATTCGCCATTTTGGTTAATAACCAAACACTTAAGATAGTCAAAACTATTCCTATGTTTGATTCTATGAGCTGAACCAACAACTTGGATCACGTTTTACCAATATTGGAGCAACGTTTGATTTTTGACACTGTACAACAAAAAAATTGACACTTTCACATTTTTACCCTTAATTCAAAACTATAAGCCATAGGTAGTTAAAACTATACCTTTTTGGAATCCTTGTAACCAGACACACATCATGTTGGCTTTTTCAACACAATCAGACATTTTAAATTGGTTTACCCCTGTGTAACCTTGAACTCCAAGCTGGGGGCCATGAAAGGGGCTTTGTGGCAAGATGCTTCCATCAATTTTTTTGCTTTATTCAATGCATAAAGTACTTGTGTACCAAAATTCAAAGTTTTATCCAGATTTGCACACTTCCATGAGATCTGTGCACTACAGTCCCTCACACCTACAAGTAACTCCAAACCTGGGTTATCTACTCTATTCCTTGTAGATCATGTAGACACCAAAGTGTATATTGGAGAACCGAAGAACACCAGAAAGCGACTCAGCCGGGCAACCCACAAAAAATTGGCCATCACCGAGCATGCGCTGGAACGACCAACCTACATGACGAGGACAAGACTAAAATCTGGAACTGGAACACTAATTGGCTGAAAAAACTCATGGAAAGGCTTGTACACATGTCTACCACTAGCACCTAACAAAATTCCAAGGGACAAAGAAGGAGAAATTACTCCTGAATGGGGTTAAGACTACTCAAGGAGCCTCCGAATCAATGAACCGGGGGGCGCCCTTTGACCATCACTTATAATGTCGTGTCACCACGTGTAGTATTTACGGTATTAACGAAGTCCGATGGAAATTAAAAAAACAATCCCACTAATTCCCTCACGCCTATGTACCCTATTGTAATCGTCTCGGACATAAGGCCCTTATTACCGGACCTACATTGATCGGTTTTAGGTTTGATATAAAGTTGCCGTGTGAACGCAATGGGTGGGATTGATGAGAAACCGCATTCAAAAAAAGTCGTCCGTGCTGGGCGCTGACATTTTGAATATTGCACGGAATAATAATTATCAGTTTGGGTGCTTGTACACACATAATGTCAATTCGATACACACATCCGCCCAACCCAACCCCACTATCAGTTGTTGGAGGTTGCGGTGCAGTGGGGGTAAATTTTGTCCTACCCATGGCCACACAAACGAATGAAATGACACATCAGTTCGTCTCTTGATTTTTAAAAAATAAAGCGCCTCCAATGAATACATCTGTTAACCAAACTTAGCGCGCATTGCATTTATGAGAAAAAGAGTATCTGAGCACAATGATCCAGGTACACTATTTTACACCTGGTCTTCACCTCTAACACATACAGTAATTTGGATACTAACAGATAGTGGATATGGAAAGCGGCAACCACAGTATGGGGAAGAAGCGGATGGCAACATGCTTTCTATTGTTGGTACTCTAGGTTTTCTGTGTGGTCGGCAAAACAACCTGCGAGACGGTGAATTTCTAAAGATTACGTAACGTTTTGCCTCCTATCTATCCATATAGAAACTCTTTGGTGTGAACGCACGATAGGGTTTACTCTATCGGACCTAGCCTAGCTTAAGCCGACTATTTAATGCCGAAGAAGAAGGGTTAAGTCGGTCGGAAAAGTAGTACGTGTGGACATGCACCGACGTACGCTCTTCGGATACTGTGGCAGTGGTTAGCAAAAAACAAGGTAGCACCTGTTCTAATGACATATTAGAGGTGTGAGGATTTGACCTAAGTGACTGTCCGACCGCATGTGTTGACGATTACAATAGGGTACAATAGGCCGTTGAGGGGAATTAGTGGATTTGTTTTTTTTTAATTCCATCGGACTTAGTTTATACCGGTAATTAACTTAACAATGGACACGGACTATTGTTCTCTTCCTACTTTGTTTCTGGTGTATTAAGGTTTGCACATCATGACGGTTAGTTTGCTTGATGATAACATCGCTAAGAGTGTCGAAAAAGCTCAGCCTTCCAATGTGGAGCCTCCAGAGAAAGATTATTTTTACTCATTGCAAGTGCTTTGTAAGATTCTCAGGCGGTGGAACTTTGATCAGGAAAACTGGAATATCCAGAACAGCAGGAGAAAAACTCTCACAACCTAAAAATCGCCTGCATTATGAAGATATTAACAAAACTAACGGGGACTGTGCGAAAATAGTGGAATAGTGATTTTAATTCATGAGAATAAATTCATGTCGTCTTTACTGGACATTTTGGTAACAAAATAATGCGCAAGCATTTATTTGTGTTCATTTAGTGGCTCGTCCATTTAGAGACAGTGATGTACATATCGCAAGTGAAAAGTGCTACACAGCATCCTGTGCATATGTGTGTAACAGAAAGGTAGAGATTTCTAAATTGTTTACATTCGACCGTAACACCATATCACTGAAAATAATAATATACTCTCAGTCTCAAAAATACCCCCATCATCACGCATTGATATCGCCTTGGAGCAAATCAGAAATCTAATCCGGCGCTTTTTCGATGTGTGTGTAACATATAAGTTTTCTTTCATACCTTACGAGTGCTAAGAGCTGGAAAACCAACATGTGAGGATAAAAAGGAAATAGTTAGTATTAATGTTAGTACGGACCATACTGCAATACGCAATTGAATGAAGATTGAATCGCTTCAGCGCTACTGATGTCTGTCTGTCTGTCTCCCTATCTCGCTATCTATTTCAGCCTCTTCCATGCGCTCTCTCTCTCTCTCGCTCTGTGTGCAATTATTTTCCATACTACCTCGATTTTTGCTTTCCTGTTTTTCGTAACAGGAATGCGCCCTCTGCTCTCATTGCTTAACACCAAGGCTCAGGAAAGTTTTGAAAGAAGTTCTGTGGGAACATCTCAAAAGGGGACAAATGAAATTAGTTTATCCGATTATGAAAGTAAGTATTTTAAAAATGATATACCATGAAACTAATATGATTACTTACACCGTACCAACATGTTTGAACAAATAAATGCAGGTATTTATATAGCGCTTTACACAACGTCTCAAAGCGCTTTTACATTTATTCCGCTGCCACTAGGATATTTCACATTTTCACATATTGAAAATTCGACAGCCAATTATAACGGCGCACAGCATGACTACCCCTAACAGCTCCCCATTTACGCCTGGGTGAAGTGAGACAAGCGAGATATTAGACACCTTTAGTTGGGAAAACGTGCGACGCAAACGTTTCACGTATGACGTCATTCTGACGAAATTTCTGTGAAACGTCATAATAGTACTACATTCTGATCGCATCAAGTACACGTTACAGGCAAAATCTGCTTTGACGGCAACTTCGACGGTGAGTCTTGTCCATCAGCAAACGGCAATAATTAATGACGTCACCGATTTATGCCATGCAATCAATCAAAAGTTTACGCAGACGTCAAGCGTGCAGGCGACAAAGAAAACGCGAACATGGTAAGTAGTTCCTCAAACGTATTCAATCTAAGGAAATTATTTTGCAAGTAGGAATTATTTCCGAATGTGGAACACAAGAAATCAGTTTAACATCAAACTTTTTCGATAGGTATGATTCAGACGGGGATTCAGACGGGATGTGTAAAATAAGAATGTGGTCAGGAGGAAGCGCGTAGTCTTAGACTAGCTGGCCTGTTAGGGTAGACCCTAAGTTAAGGCATGGAAAAAATGACCTAGGTCTTATTACTCGGTTTACTGTTCTGAAGGAACTGCCCTGCTATGTGATGCTGCCCTGCTATGAGCAGAACGATCGCTTTGCAATGTGTTAAGAGTACAAGGTTTCCGAATTTACAGCCACCAAAATACGACTGAAAATTTGACATTCTTCTGGGAGGCTTGTGTCAAAACACAAATTTATAGCTTTATCCTAGCGGTCGTTTGATCTCTTACCTACCATGTGTGCACAACTTTGCGAAAACTCGTTGATAGAAAATTGCAATCGATCCAAACTAGAGCTGTATAAACGCTGCTCCGGCCAGCCCTGCTCCGACCATTCACTTTTTCGGTCATGTAGTGTTGCCGGTTCGAAGTCGAAGCACAGCCTCCGTCCTCTCGATGAAAATAGTGGTTTTGGCTCTTGTTTTGCATGGCCTTTTGCGGGGGGGGGGGGAAGGTCAATCTCTTGCACCAGTATTAAAGTACGTCCTGTGTTACTGTTAGCCTTGATTTGCTGTGTTGTACTAAAATGTGAGAGCTGTTGCTTGGATGGAATTTCGAAGTGCACTTTGGGTAATCGGCCGCTAGCAGTCAAGATTTTATTTACGTCATTGGCTGAATCAGGGTGACTGAATTATTCATTCTTTAATCCTTCCTTGCGGGATTCGGGCGTACGGTTCATGTTTTCTGCACAGAAATAGGTGACGTCATACGTGAAAAGTTTGCGTTCCACGTTTTCGAAACTAAGGGTGTCTAAAGTGTCTTGCCCAGGGACACAGCACGTTGGCAACGGCGGGGCTCGAACTCACAACCTACTGATCATGAGTCCTGCGTTTGTCCACTGGACCACACAAAAACAAAACAAAAATGTCATTTCGAAAAGAGCTATTGTTGAAGACAACGATGACGACGACGACGAAGAGGAATTTTTATAATAACATGTAAGCACAGGAAGCGTCAGAGTGACTGAGTCGAATTGAAGTCAACTGACTTGCGTCAACTCGTTATTGATTAGATGTCGCCAGTCACTTAGCCAATCAGCGAAGGAAGTGATGACAGAAAAAAGGCTAAGCTTCTTGCAATTGCCTCGTACAGGCTGTCCCAAAAATGTTAACACTCGGAACGACGACATTTTGATCAAAAGAAAAGTACGCATGGGTCTTTGTTTGGTATCCATTTAAAGTCAGTAAAATAAGCTTTAATATGCCATTTATTTCATTCAAATCTGATACGTAAAACAAAAGATATGCTTCATCCATCAATTATGAGAGGGCAAAATCCACTTGGTCCGATTTCTGACTTAGAACACTTGGAATGCATGATGCAACATGAATACACTTGGCTTCATAGCACATCTTCTTTCCACCTTAAAAAGAAAACAATAGATTTTGCAGTGTTTTTCTCTTTACGAAAGACCTCGAGATTCTTGCCAACGTGTTTTACCAAACGTTCATCGTTGTATCTACCACAACTGCTCTTCTAATAAGAGAAACGTTGGCTTGAGGTCTTGCTATTCTGTTCCGTGGGCCTACCATTGGTGTCTTTATTTCCAATTCTGCCTGCTTTATTAGACCATGTAGGCTTATTATCAGAAGTTTCTTACTTTTTTTGTTACTTTCGTGTTTTTTTGTTTATTCTGCCTATAGAATCATAGATTTTCTTGGGAATCCAATAAAGAAGTGTCTGATTGTTTGGTTTAATTTGGTTTGGTTTAACATTCTGGGTAATTTTGAGCGATTTGATAGGGCTACTAACTCTGCTAATGAAAGTGAACTGATTAATATTTGAAAAATACATAGTATTGCTGAATGCTGATCATAAAAACAATGATCACACTTTATGGCAATAATGAAGTTCAAAATGGATTGTCAATATCTTCAATAGCTTCAATTACCAATCAATAACACAATCAATAACCCAATTTTGAGCATGTTAGAAAATCATGTTTCACACAATCTTACAAATGTAACCACTGTAAATCGGACCAATTCGAATGTGTACTCTCCTTTTTGACGAAGCATATCTGTTGTTCTACATATCGCATTGAAATGAAATAAACGGCAAATAAAAGCTTATTTAGTTAGCTTTGAGAGCATACCAAACAAGACCCATGCGTACTTTAGTTATTTACAACATGGCTGTGTTCCGAGTGTTAACATTTTTTGGGACAGCTTTGTTCATAGGCTTACGTATATTAATAATTAAAATCATCTTTTTATCTCACTTGACTGTCCAATTTCCTGTAACTAACCATATTTTGCTGCTTTTGTTTCGATTGTGTATAGGATTACGATTGACGTGATAACAACACACCAATGCGTTTTCCAATTTATATGTGACTTTCGAAAGAATTGATGTTAACGATTTATTTTGCCAACTCTGGGTTTTAACAATGGTACCCATTTTAGAATACCTGGAGTTTTGTCAATACACTATAATGTCTTGTTGAAAGTGCTCTACCAAGTTCACCCGGTCACACGCCCGATAGTTTAGAAATAATGCCACGGATCATAAGCGGATATCCTAAGGAGGATAACTCCGTTAATGAAGGGGTCTACGCATTTATCCGGAGGTTCGTTTATCCTAAAATTCGTTATTCCGCGATGGTTCGTTTATCCTAAAATTCGTTATTCCATGAAGGTTCGTTTATCCGAAGGTTCGTTTTTCCGAAGGTTTATTAATTGGAAGGTGCGTTAATCCGAAGGTTCGTTTATCCGAAAAAAAGAAAAAGGTTCGTTTATCCGAAAATGAAATAAGATTCGTTTCTACCCATGATCCAAGGTATTTAAAGTCATCGACCTCCTTCAGAACTTTCCCTGCAGCGGTTATCAGTGCCTCATGTTCAGGTATATGGCATGTCATTACCTCTGTCTTTTTTGCAATCAGACAAAGCCCCATCGTATTGCATTCTGTTCCTACCCTCCAGAGTGATTGCTATACGCATGCTGAATCTGTTTACATAAGAGGCAAATGTCATCCGCAAAGTCCAAATCAGTAAGCATGGTAAGTTTGACAGCCGGAACTCCTGTAGACTTTCTTGGTGTTATTGTGAATCATTCGATTTCCATGCTGCTTGTGGCACGCCTTAGGGCATAATCAAGGACGATAATAAAGAGAAATGGTGCAAGTGTGTCTCCTTGCAGTACCCCCGGCTATGATATCGAATTCCTGCGTCTCTCCGCCCAGCGTAACAACTTTAGCTCATATATTTCCTATGGCATTAAGAAGATGTTGTGGGATACCATAGGCTTTGAGGATTTCATCATCTTGCTTCGGTGGATGGCGCAAACGCTTTCTTGAAATCAATAAACGTCAGATCCGCAGGCTAGTTGTTGGTCTTCACCTCTTCAAGGGTACGTCTAAGGGCTAGGATTTGAGCTACAGTCGTTCGATTTGGCCTGAAGCCGTTCTGGTTTAATCTTAGTTTGGAATCTATGACATTCCTGATTCGGTTGAGAATCAAGCGGTTGAATAACTTCGTAATAATACACGTCAGACTGATACCTCTGTAGTTTTTCAGTGTGGATAGGTTTTCCTTTTTGGGAACTGGGGTGATATTAGAGAGTGGCCATTGCTCAGGCTCGAGTACAATGTCATCTAATTCACAGTTCTTGAATACCTCAGCGAGGATATTGTCCGGCCCTTGTAAATGGGCCATCACCAATATTGAGGTCAGTGAATACTGCTGGTATCTCCTCTTCAGAATCAACCACACTTGGTGCTGCACCTAGGAGCCCCTTACGTGTAATACGCGTTTGATGACATTAAATAGTTTGGTAATAGTAAGATTACAAAAGCAACTGAAACTAGACTTTATGCTAATCGAGCTGCATGATCGACATGCCGCAAAACCTGTGGAGAAGAAGGTTACACAAACTTTGGAAGAGACAAAAACGAAACAACATAATACACTCTATTACTGTTTTGCAAGCGATGCTTTGGGCTAGAACCAATTCAGTGTTTTGGGGTTTTTTTTGACACCATAAAAATCTGAATCCAGAGTTTCAATTCACTTATATAATTCGTTTTGTTGTACTGAGTATCTTTGTGTAAAACGCCAGCCCATAAGACACTCTATAAATTTAACGTGATGTAAAGTAGGTATAGGTAAGCTGCAAAGTTCAGACTAATGATTGCACGGTTATATAGAGTGTGATTAATTTATGTTATTTTTTGTTTATTTTATTTCAGAGTGAAAGCAATGGCTCCGAACCTCGATATTATGATTGGCAGACCGACGAAAATAAACTGACGAGTGATTGGTTGACAGCAAAATGCAGCGAAGACATTTATTGGTGCAGCTAGACCTTAAACACCAGTTTCAATCCAGAGGGAAAGTAGACGGTGGTGGCCAAGTCTCTTACAATATGGCAACTCACCCAAATGAATAGAAATCAACTAGGGCTATATAGATACGAACTACAAAAAAATTTAGGCGCTTTCATGTGGGTCGGTCCTGTGTATTCACATCACCTATTGTTACGATGTCTCGGAGACGCCAAGGAAAGAAATACCATTTAAACAAATGAACCTTGTGCATAAATGATCTGAATTGAATATAATGACACTGATGTATTTCAATTGTTTTCAAATTGATTGGTTCAGGAAGTTCGTATGTCCAAATCATAATTATATATTGGTTATCATGGGTGTGGTATTTTGTTTAGGCCGAAAACAAGTATCTTAAAGTAGCATACTTGTTCATACTTTCTAAATGACATTCCGAATCTCAAGATTTTGAATCTTAAAGTATCTAAAGTATAACTATCGTATAAAAAGTACAAGTTGAAAGGTGCTTGTTCCGATTTATGTCCTACGTGATACATTGTGTTCTCTACTTGATATGAGAGCCTGGCCTTGCACATACGCCTCATGCCAGTACCCTGAGAAATAACTTGCGATTGACGGTAGAAGCAACATGCACATTGCAAAAGTCCTATCAACACAGTGCTAAATATTGATAGTTACCATTAATTCGTCGTTTCTTGTTTATATCTTGGGAATGAATTTGAGGGCTCAAATTTCACGACAAATGGAGTACAGTTGTAATCACAGCAAATAAAATAAACTAAGCAAATTGGAGAAGTGGAACAAATATCACAGATAGATATAAGATGCAATGGTCCCATTCCCCTTGGACAATCGCAAGTAACTTGTTCATATGATGAATTTCCTTATTATAAGATATACATATTGATTCCTATCTGAAAGATCACTAGTAAACCAATTAAATGTGAGCTTATGTGATATTCCTCGAAATCCTAATGCGAAAGCTTATCAGTAAATATTGTGATATAATGGTAGCGCAAGCTTTGAAATAATCCATAAAAATTCTAACGTGTACAATCATTGTCAAATTGAATTACTTAAATCTTTAACAAAGTCCAATACTGCCATATAGGTGCGTGCTTGCTCCTAAATCCATACTGTTTTATTATACAAAATATCGTTTTTTTTTAGTCAAAAGTCATAACACCTGTTATGCATTATAACCTCAAGGATTTTTGAAAAAAGCAACACAAACACAGGACGGTAATTACCAAACTTCGTTTCGGGATTTTCTTTTGTTATAGGTAGGTACAACTTTGGCTGTTTTTAAAACATTGGGACAACGCCATTGTGAGGAAAGGTTACATTATTATTTTCAAAGGATACGAAATTTCTTTAGCAACTTGTTGACAACATTAGATTTAATGTTATCATGGCCCTGGCTTTTGTTACCACCAAGTTTTCGGATAATGTTAATATTTCCTTCCTCTTCATCTGTCGGTGTCAAATAACATGTGGCCCCAAAGTGATAACTGGTTACACTTCTCAAAAAAAGTGCTTCCTTCAACTGACGAAGGCATTTTTGATTAAAAGGAATTGGGTTAGTGGTTTTTAGTAAATTTTTATGCTAGTCCAATTTCTGGTCCCCAAGCTGATTTTGAGAGGAAATGTGCCTATTGCATAAATTCACATGGCCTCCATTTTACGTTTTGTTTGTACAACATAACTCAATATTACGGCTTGTAATGACTTCATTCTTGTGTCTATACAAATGGTTTTTCCCCAGGGTTAAGGAATACACTAGATCACTAGTAATAGCATTAGATCAACTTAACAGTTAATTGCATAAAATTCAAAATGGGCTGCCATTTTGACATTTTTGTAATATCAAGATTTAATGCTTGACTTCATTCTTGTGTCTATAAGACATCTGTTTTCAGGGTCAAGGAATTAAATTAGATCATTCGTTATGGTCATGCGCCATGAGTTGGGGTATACAATGATGGTGGCGTACCTTTTCACAAATATTTTTAAACATTTTATTGTATCCATAAGAACCAGTTAGGTATTCACTGATTTTATTTCATTTAAAGGGAATTTATCGAGTCTTTGATATGAGATTCAATTTGGTGGGGGGGGGGGCTTCGTTACTTTTTGAGTTGTCGTAATTTTAAGTCAGTCGGCGTCAGAGAGGGTGGTGCCTACTGATGAGGTGCCTACGGATGAAGCATAGTGTTAAAGTCTAGGGATTTTTGATATTCGGGGCTTATGCATCTTTTTGGTTTTATATCTTTGTAACCCTGCCATGTTTAAGATAAATACATCTCCTTTTGTTTGTTATTTAGTGGCTTCATTTTGACTCATACAGCAGTTTAAGTTTACGCTATTATGTTTAATTGAATATAACAAATTAAGACTGCCACAAAATTTTGTACTTTTTACATCAAAAATTAAAATTAATCATAGAGTTTTTTTTTACTTTTTTTATTTTTTTGTGTATTTAGTTGCATTTTGTTCTTCCTCCATTTTTAGGGGCGCCTACGGGGGCACCTATTAGCTTGGGCTTTGGAAACTGTGTTCGGCGGTCCGGTAAGTACAAGGGATATTGCGGCCGTAGCGATTGCGTGGCCTTCTTTTCCCGTGTTTGCGAGCACCGAAGTAAACCCGAAAAACGTTCAATTTTCTCGCTAGGTTCTATAGGTTCAACCCAATTACGATCATATTCAAAACAAACATAGTAACGGACCCTCTGATGCAAAAAGTCTCATCGAACCCCTTCGTTTTCCGGAGATAACGGGTCAGTACTATATAATATCTTTCGCCGTCTGTGACACAGACTACAGACACACTTCCGGACCGCCGTAGGAAACTGTACGCAAATTGGGGATGTCTACGTTACAATCACGATATATGTTACATACGGATGTTCCAAATATGGTGGAAAATAATGAGGGAGTTGCTCGAGATTACCCATGACCTAAAAATAATTTCTTTCGGCATAGATTTGATCAAGAAGAAGTTCTCCATTTTCCCTTGCGAAATTTAAGGAATATTTTTCAAACACTCTATGATGAATCCTCCACGTAACACGCATATTGGGTCATGTAAATTGTGACCTCGAGAGTATTCCATCGCCTTGCTGCAATTGAGCAGATTACACGAAGATGTAGTAAGTTCCATGTGGACCCCAGCGGTCTAGGCGATAACACTCATGTATTATTTTCACCCCGTTGGTCCTGGGCTCGAAATCGGTCAAGCCGAAGCTTACTGGATTTTGAATTGTTGTTATTTAGTTGTGTTCTCTGTTTGAGCTGTTTGTTACCAGGAAAGATGTGTCGTTGTTTTGCCTTTTTTTCTCCCTTTTCCCCCTTTTTTTTTACTTTTGTTAACAACCTACACAGCTTAAATTGAATCACGAAGTTGGGAATAAGTAGGCCAAAATGAAAAATAATAATAATGAAACTGAAAAATTAGAACGCGAAACAAAAGAAGCAAAATAAATTTTAAACATATATAACATACAAAATAAAAAAAGTTTCAAAAGAATAACAATTGAACAGAGTGAAAAATAATAAGCTAAATTACAAATAAAAAAGAAAGACAAATAAAAATAAGATTTTATAAGAAAAAACAATATTATACTTAAATTAAGTAAAAATAAAGGAAAATAATATAAGCAAATTAAATTATAACAAACGTTAATGAACAAAAATTAACAATGGAAACACAAGAAAATAAATTTAAATATAAATAAAATTACAAAATGAAAATTCAAAAGAATTAACCAATGGAAACAATGAGATGAAAAATAGAAAACGCTAAATGACAAATAAAAAGGAAAAAGACGGAAACAAATAAGAATTTAAAAGAGAAAAACAATATTTAAATGAGTGCAAAAAAAGAAAACGCTAATTACAAATAAAAAAGCTAAGCCCAAATAACAAATAGATTTAAAAGAAAAACATAGTAACTTACCATTAATTAAAAACAAAAATAAATAAGCTAAATTAAATGAATAGCAAAAGTTAATGCAATCAAAAATTACAATGGAAACAAAAAGAAAATAAATTTAAATATAAATAAAATAGCAAAATAAAAATTCAAAAGAATTAACAATGAACAATGAGTGAAAAATAGAAAACGCTAAATGACAAATAAAAAAGAAAAAGACGAGAAAACAAATAAGAATTGAAAAGAACAACACAATATTAAATTTAAAATAATTAAAAATACAGTAAAAATAATATAAGCAGATTAAATAAAAACAAAAAAAATATTAAGGCCAATGGAATTGGATTGTTAGTTTGCGGTTGACTGTTTTATTTTTCTCTTTTTTTTTTTCCTCTTAGAAAAAGGAGGTCCCTATTTCATTATTCATTATTTTCAAGATTTATATAAATGTTTACGTCATTGGTATAAGCTGGTGTATAAACTGAATTCATATATCTAACCCCAGACTTTATAACAGTTGGATACCTTCCTTACAAAAAAATCAACAATTTCTTCAAGATGAATTGTAAGCTCGATAGCAGCGTATGATCAGGAGCATTGGTAGGATATCTAAAATTGTCATTATTAACCACTAAGTAAACCACCTCCGCCACACAAAATATTGTTAAAATGATCGAACGAAATGCCTGATTATCATGAGAAGCTGCCAAAAATTGACTTTTAAACCAAATAATGAAAGCTTTTGACAACCTACAAATGGCAAAATTCGGGGTGGGCGGGTAACTGGAAACTATATACCATTCCATTGGCCTAATAACAAAAGTTAATACACAAAAATAAATGTAAAAAATAATAACAAAATGCCAACTAAAATACACAAAAATACACGTTGATAAAATATGAAAAGCAAGGAGTTTGTCAGGAAAGATGTGGCCGTGCGTTTAGTAAAACACTAATTAAATAAAAACAGCAATATAAATAATGAAACTGCAGCAAAATACGAACAACGCTTAGTAAGCTAATTAAAAGTTTAAAAAAAATTAAGCAAATAATCAAAATATACGAACAAAATACGAACAAAAATTAATGAAACAATAAATAAGCATTTAAAATGAGCAAAAATGACCAAGTCTTAAAACTAAAAAGTTAATACAAATTAATTGAACGAAATAAAACACGAATATTAAAATGAAAAAAAATGACAAAATACATTAAAAAGACTACGAAGAAAAGATAAAATGTTTTTTAAAAATGATAAAAAATCAAAAAATAGAAATGCTTACAAAAAAGCGACCCAAAATAAAATAAGATTAACAAATATAATACAAAAAAGAAAAAAGTGGAGAAAATGATCAAAAAACCAAACTATACACTCCAATTTTATAAAAATAATCAAAATATATTGGTTTTTTTTAAGGTAATTTTTTTTTTCATTTTTTATTTGAGTGAAAATGAGAAAATGAATTGGATGGGTTGGGTTGGGGGAAGGGGTGTTGGCCAAACACCCTTGGAAATTGGAACCTGGTTCCGCACAAAACCAAAAACACATAACCTTGGTACCCCCGCAGCCAAACCACGACAGCCGAGAACGCGAAATTTAGTTGTTTTGGGGCATGGGTATGCCCGATTAGCGCTAACATGAACAGCTGCTTCTTTACCATTTTATGCCAAATTAGGCCTCTAATTATGCAAATTATTAATAACGAGTCCTTGGTCTCAAACAGTTTATTTTATATTAAGGGCCCACTGGATAATAATTCAAAATAACACTCAAATCGGTGAATGAAACCTTAAACCTAGGCATTCTTTTTTTATAACGATTTTGTGGTCATAAATGCACCGATAGTCGCAGAAAACCGCCCCCAGAATATCGCAAAATTTATGCAAATTAGGCATATTTATGCAAAATATTACTTGATGGCAACATTTTATGTAATGATTGAAGTCTTTACCGTACTGGTACTCTAATTTAAACCTTTCAAATTGCGGTGAAAATTGAACAGGCCATTGATTTTTTATGCCAATTTTTAATAGCGGTTTATAAAATCAAAGGCGCACATAGCGATACCTCATTCAGCTTAATAAGGCAAAACGCCATACCAGTCAAATGTCTTGTGAAGTCACGTTGTAAAAATAAAGCTGAAAAATGACATGTTGCACACATTGTTATTTTAAAAAAAAAAAAAAAAAAAAAAACACAAACTACATTTATGGTTTACAAGCACACCTCATTTGCTTTCTGAAGTCAAGGGTCACTATCAAGGGCAAAGGTAATGTAAACCTATCATTGACCAACAAACAAAAGGCAACTTCAAAATCCACCCCCTCAGCTGCTTCTTTTTTTTGCCAAACAGTGCCCTCAATAAACAAATCCCAACTCCCTAAAATGCCTGAAATAAACATTTCCAATTCTTATTAAGTGCAAGACAAAAGATTAATTAAACAATCTAGTATTTGCTAGTATAGTTTCATTTGTATACACACTTAAAAATTTCGTTTATCCGGGTATTGGGCGCGACAAAAAGGAAAGCTGTTGCGAAGGGCGGAGAGGGGGCCCCCAACCACGAGAAGACGCGAAGGGGGTGAGGGGCGCCGAGGACCAAAGGGCTATAACGGGCACCAACGACGGGGAGGGGGGGGGGGGGGGGGGTTTTTTTTAATATATATTCTTGTATTTCACTATATATCTATTTTTTATACTTATTTCAAACACTTTGCGTACTAAAAAAGTGCAATAAAAAACTTCGCGAATTCAATCTGATATAGTGTCACCGTTTCTCTCTTACAAAAGTATTCCCACCCACATAGAACAACCCAAACAAGATCTCACTCCTTGGGCCGCCCCTTTCCTTTTTAAAGGAATTTTTGGTAGCTTTTACAACAATATATAGTTTTATAGCTATCTAAAAAAAAATGATGACTTACTCTCATTTTAAGTGTGAAAACGTGTAATATTTGGTAGTTTCAAGACATGCTAACACACTTTGCTCCCAACTCATGTTGCATGACCTTATAGCATTAAGTCATGTTGACAGTTAATTTGCATAAAAATTCAAAATGGCCGCCGTTTTAAATTTATGCAAATTAATTGTCAATATATGGCATAATACCTTAACTGATGGTCTAGTTGTATTCTCTGACCCTGAAAACATATGTATAGACACAAGAATGAAGTCTTTACAAGCCTTAAATCTTGAGTTATGTACAAAAAATGTTAAAATGGCGGCCATTTTGAATTTATGCAAATTAGGCACACTCCCCTGAAAATTAGCTTTGGGGACCGGAAGATTTGGAATCAACATCAAATTTCCATATAGAAATTGCTTTTACTCAAAAATTGCTTTTACTCAAAATGCCTTCGACTAGTTGTTTTTTGAAAAATGGAACCATTTTCTATGAGAACTTTTCAGGTGTTCATTAAAATCTTTTCCAGTGTGCTTAATGCTTTTAGCCCGAGTAGGTCCAATATTTGCAAAATAATTGTTGAAATTATCAGCAATTGACTTCGGATCTAATATATTGTTTCCATCGCATACAAACTTTTTAGAAATTGCTTTTTTTGGTGATTTGATAAGTGAATTAAGAATTTTCCAAGTATTCTTAATATTATTTTTTTTTCTTTTTCGAGTAGATTGCTAAAGTAATTTCTTAGCAAGTCTTAATAAGCTATTTAATTTATTTCTATACATTTTAAATTTGAGAATATTATGTTCTGTTGGTTTTAAAACAGACTTCTTGTACAACAAGTTTTTCTTCGAATACTCTTGCGTAAAGAAGACGTGATCCAAGGTGATCTTGGTTTAAATTTACTTGCACGTTTTTTCACCGTCTTTATGGGAAACACTCATCGTACAGATTGTTGAATTTAGTAATAAAACTGTCATATGCAATGTCAACATCATTAGAATTACAAACAATATCCCAGTCAACATTACTTATATGATTTCTGAATTTATGAATATTTTGATCATTAAATTCTCTTATTTCTACATAAGGACTAGGTTTTTCTTTCTGATACACAGATAAATTAGTCGAGATGAAAATGGGTAAGTGGTCACTTCTACCCGTTAAGATTAAACCGGCAGTTTGTTTTGTATGAGAATTTGTAAAGATGTTATCTATCAATGAGGTAGATGAGTTTATTTTCATTTTTAGTAAGTTTTGACAATATATTTTCGGCAAAAGTGTTGAATTCATGAATATCTTGATCAGGAGATCTATATGTGATACCAATAATAATATTGTTCGATCTTGATCGCTCAATTTCAATGAATAATGTTTCTGTGTTTGTAGGGTGCTTCACCTGGATAAATAAACATACACCATCGCCCCTTTTAATCTAGTTTACGATTTGAGAATTCCAAATTATAGCCATCTAAGTGAAAATAATCAAGAGGTTTATCTCTAAGCCAAGATTCAACGAGGCCAATAATATTGAAATCGATCTTAGAATCATGTAATAGTGTTTAAGTGAATCAAAATGTTTATACAAACTTAGTATATTAACATTTAACAACGAAAGATCATTATCCTTTACATGTTTTCCAATTTCTTCAATATCATCATCGGTAAAATACTTAGAGGTACTATTACGGTCAATATTCATTTCAGCATCAGATATGTCATCAAGCGGATTAAAAGCAAGGTGATCATAGTTTTTGATCTCATTTAACCTTCCATGCTCAAAAGTTTTGTATATTTCAAGTAACAAAACTCTGTCATCTTTAATATGATAGATAATATGAAAGGTAGACTAATCTTGTCAATACATTTAGTACAATGCCAGTAATCAACATTCAATTTCTTACGGAATTCTTTCCCGGATACATTACTACAACATTTATGAACATACACTTTGCAAATAGTACATTTTAAGCTCGTTTTGTTTTTCTTGACATATTTGAGACATACGGCACAAGGACAAGACATACCACAAATGAAAAGTTAAAAAAACACCAAAACTAAACAAAAAAGAAAGAGAAATGAAAATTAGGAAGTCTTTGAAAAATAGGGTCGATGCAAAAAATAATAGCACGAGCCAGCATGTTTAATCCTAATCCTCCTCACTCGGCCTCGATGTTCATGACCCGTTATCCCTTCCTTGATTGACTCCAAATCTGGTATGAAGCCTTTACATATTCGATACAAAAAAGTTCATGTAAATGGGTATAAAGCATCTTATTCTGCTGAACAAAGTTGAGCATTTCAGCTGTTAATAGGTCTTTTTAGTTTGATCCCAACACATCCCCTCAAAATTAATTCGTACCATCGACAATATGCATTTACTGACGCCGAATGAATTTACCTGGGCTCTAATTGCGGTATGCGTACCTACCAAAATTCTTGATAATGTATTTGCTGCTTAGGTTTGTTTCAAAACCCAACCCATGATCAATCGATAAGCAGTAGTGTGTATGAGGTTTATTCCGTAAGACTATTAATTTCCGTTGATCTAGGTGGTCTCATTGGGTCGAGTTGGTCTTTTCTATTAGGTAGGTACGCATACCAGAATTAGAGGCCAGGTTGACCTCTTTCGCTTTACTGACAGGAATAAAAAAAATCATACTATAACAGATTATGGATTACAATTGTGACACGACTCTTGCTTCAAACAGGTCTCTCAAATATCGTCGTCCGGCAGGAAAATCCTCATATGTATATGTGTTTGGCCCTTGAACATGTTTAAATGAAAATGTCCTATGTCACCTATATTATAGGATTGCTTTAAACATGTTCAAGGGCCAAAAATACATAAGCGGTTTGTCCTGCCCAAGACGATATAGTATGGTATAATTCACAAAATTGGCATTAGCTGGGCATGCAGCCTGTCTCAAAACAAATTGTGCAGGTGAAAAGTGCTCTCTTTGACAATTAAAAAAAATACTGTTATGACATGATGCTTACATGTTACATCACCGTCAAGGACACAGTCTTAGCTTTCAAATGCTATTTGTTTTGTTCAATTTGCTTTTTTAATCCCAAGATATGGAAAATAGCAACGAATAGTAAAATCATAATTGTGCCACTTTTACTAGGGAAGGTAAAGTTTATCCAGTAATTCAACCTCTTTATCCGGCCCTGATCATTAATTGCATATCCGTCGTTTTTTAATTTTGACACATTTTCCTAGATTTTGTGGATTTCCAAACCGAAGACGATTTTTATACAGGTATTTGGATATGACATTCTATGCAATTTTCTAAAAAGTGGCACAATTGTGATTTTACCCTTTCGTCGTTAACTAAACCTATCTTAAGATTAAAACAAGTAGTTGAATAGAAACAAAAACATCGTCCCTTGACGATGATATAAGTATCATGTAATAATATTTTTTTCTAAATGCCAATGAGGGCGGTTTTCGCTTGCACATTTTTTTAGACAAGCTGCAATGTCTCGGTTCTAATATACATAATTGGTATTAGCAGGTCAGTCCATCCAGCAGGACCAAAAGCAGTCTACTCTCAAAATGGAAGTCCTCTTAGTATAGAGCAGGAGCAGAATATCATATAGTAGGGGATCCATGGGTGACATTTTTGAGGGAACCCTACTCAAGATACACTAAAAGGTTTAAGAAGTGTTTTTGGACAATTCGAGGGTGCTGATTCCGAATATGCACCATGCAAAATTGTCAAGTTGGTGGAAAGTGGATTTTAAAGGGGCAATAACCGATTTTCCTTATTTTTTTTAATATAGCTTGATGAAACCATGTGCAAGATCCACTAATTTGACTAAGGGTTGAAGAAGTGTTTTATGTCAATTTGAGGGTGCTGATTTCAAAAAGACACCTTACAAAATCACCACATTGATGGAAAATGGATTTTTAAAGGGGAATTATCCGATTTTCCTTTAGTTTTTTAATATAGCGTTTTCAAACCATGCGCACTATCCACGTAATTGACCTGTCCTGAAAGTGTTTTAAGAAGTGTTTTTGGACAATTCGAGAGTGCTGATTCCGAATATGCGCCATGCAGAAGTCCAAGTTGGGTGGAATGGAAAGTGGATTTTAAAGGGCAATGACCCGATTTCCTTATTTTTTTTAAATATAGCGTTATGAACCATGTGCCAAGATCCACTAATTGAAGGGTTAAAAGTGTTTTAGGTCAATTTGAGGGTGTTGATTTAAATAGACCATTACAAAAATCACCACATTGGTGGAAAGTGGATCTTCAAAGGGGAATTAGCCGATTGTCCTTATTTAGTTGTAAATAGCATTATTCAAACAATGCCAAAGATCACTAATATGACTAAAAAGGTTTAGGAAAGGTGTTAGGTGAATTTGAGGGTGGCTAATGTTGAATATACACCATACAAAATCACTACGTTGTTGGAAAGGTGATTTACAAGGGGAAAAAGGGAAATTACAATTTTTCATGTATTTTGAAAAAAAACAAAAGGATTATAAAGGGAAATAAATCATTGAGAGCACACAGAGGGTCTCTGAGGATGGGCTGCTTGATTATCATGTTCATGTCATGTTTGTCTAAAACGGTCTTAGCATTAAGGGCATCTTTATTGACAAATTAAGATTGAAAAATCAAAGATACCTAAGTCGCGTTGTTATAGCATTAAGATTTTGTCGACCTGTTCTGTCCAAATATTGTCCTTTATGTGAGGTGTTTCCAAAGAAGGATCGTATGTTTTTCACAGTTTTAGAGAAAAAATAATGTGTTTTTATCATACTTCGGGGTTTATCATTACCTGTTTACCAAAGTTAATAGTAATTGAAACAAAACTGTCAGAAAACTTGTTGTTTAGGTCTAGAGTATTTATTAGTGCTTTTTAAAAGCGGTTTTTTGAGTAAATAGCAATCAAACAAATATCTTTTTTAGACCCATCAAAATGGCAGGTTTTTACAAAAATATTCAAATTTTGTGTGATCCCTATTAAAAAGGGACGAAATCCCAGCTTTTCATGCACCCCAATTCTGAGAATGAAAAAGGTATCCCGCGGACAAACTAACTCATTCACCAGCTCATTATCTGTTTACGTTTGTAAATTTTAAAACCATAATTATTTACGAAAGGGGGAAATAAGGGTGTTACATTAGTGTCAACGAAACTTATTATTGTTCCCGCCTTTTTAAGAGAGCATTCAACCTACAATCATAATAATTATCGGGTTTTTAAGAACTATTTTAAATGCATTTAGTAATTCATCATTTCGAAGGACAAAGTGCAATATAAAAGATATGAGACAAAAAAGGGACGGACAAGCGGGGAGAAGGGGTGGGGGGAACCCGCTAACAACACCTACACGAAATTAACAAAAAAAAAAAAACATAAAAAAAAAAAAAAAAAAAGAAAAAAAAAATAAAAAGAAAAAAAGAAAGACAAAGAAATGAAAAAAAAAAAAAAAAAAAAAAATAAAAGAAAAAAACAATAAGGAAAAAGATAACCATAAAACAAAGACAAAACAAAAAAAAAAAAAAAAAAAAAAAAAAACAAAAAAAATAAAAAAACACCCCCCCCCCCCCCCCCCCCCCCCCCCCCCCCCCCCACCCACATGCTTTTGTCCCTGCCAGCTGCTCCCTCCCAAAACGAAAATGTCTGGTTACAACACTGGATAAAAAACGGATCTCAATAGGTTCCAGCCTGAAAAAAATTTTTCGTTTTGGTTGAGTAGGTCTCAAGATATGGTCCACCTGAAACAATTAAGTCAGCAAAACAGACTTGTCCACGGAGCATCATTTTCTTAAAGGTTCAGTCACACAGCCGATTGTTTTGCTAGAAAAACCACCTTCCCGACTGTCCAAGACTGGTTGCGGATTGACAATTTTTCGAAAAATCGTGAGCCGTTTTCTTGTTATTGTAGTTTGGGCAAGGTATGGCGAATGTATGTACAAGCTTCTGTAGCTGGCGATTATTTGCTAAAAAACTGGATCCAGACTGTTCAAACTGGTGCGATTGCCATTTCGAAAAATTTCGTGAGTAATTTTCCTTCTTCATGCGTAGTTTGGCCGAGTGTCATTACAGTTCTGCAGTCTGTGTGGTCTGAAAAGCACCCGTGGCAACAGTTGAAGAAACGGTCACAATCGTGGCGGGTTTTAGAATCGGAAAGGTAGTGACAGCCACATGTCACAACTTGTGCTGTCATTGTAAGGTTGCGACTGATTGGGAACTGAAAAGTGCCATTGCTTGTGAGTTTCTGATCCTGTCACCTACTGCTAGGCGATTGAGCATCTCTTGGTCTTGTAAAGGTATAGTCACACAGACGACAGCTCCTGACCCAACCACTTCCCGAATACACAAGACCGCATTTTTTTCAAAATCGGCTACAGTCTTGTTCAAACTTGCAAAAAATTTACAAATTTTTATCCCGAACAGGGATGATTAGTCTTGCGAGTATCCCCGTCGTCAACCAGACAAGGGATGCTGAAAAGCCGAGCAGTAGGCGACAGGCATCGTGGAATCAACAAGATCAAGCATATTAATTGGCGACGGCCACTTGTTCAGTCCCCGATAGGTCTCCGACCTTGAAAACGACGGCCCACAAGTGTGGCATGTCGCTGTCAGATGATGGTCGATTGGGGTCGCCGAGTGGTGACGCCAAGAAGTCCGTCACATGAAGACAACCCTACGACGCGACCCAACCTAATCCCAACTACACAAGACCAATTTTCTTCCAAATCGCTGCAATCTTATTCAAAATACACAAGACAAGAGATGCTCAATTGCCGATCAGTAGGCGATCAAGCATGCCATTTGTTCAGTTCTCAATAAGTCGCAGACCTTAACAGGACAGCACAAGTTGCTGTCAAGACTACAAGTCGGCACTATTCTTCTGTATCGCGAGTTGTGTCGCCGATTTTGATTCAAACATGTCAGTTGGCTTGCATTTTCTCTCCCGATTGGAGCAGATATTGCCGAACACTTTCCAACTGCACACAACACTCATGATGGCCACCAACTCAATCGGCTACGCTTCCAAACGTCATGTGTTTAAGCCGACCTTTCCCGATCCCAAAACCCGCCACGATTTTTGTTTTTTAAGCTGCAAGAAAAAATCGTGGCGGTTTTTTTTCAAAATTTGCACGGTGCTGCCCGACCACACAAGATGCAGAGACTGAGAAGACTGTACAGGACAGTCTTTCCCAGACCTGCCAAAACTACACCTGAAAAAGGAAAATACTCACGATTTTAAAAAAAAATAGCCAATGCGGCACCAGGCTTGAAGCAGTCTGAAGCGGTTTTTAGCAAATAATGGGTAAGACTAAAGACGACTGCAACGACAGGCAGACATTGCAAGCAGAACTACACATGAACAAGAAAAAACTGTCACATTTTTCGAAAATTGGCCAATCGGCACCAGTCTGAAGCAGTCTGGAAGTGGTTTTCTAGCAAAAAATGGCTGTGTGACTGAGCCTTAAGTTTTGTAAGTTTGAACAAGACAGCAGGCGATTTTTAAAAAAAATGTGGTCTTGTGTAGTTGGGTAAGAGGTCGGGTCGGATCGCGTCGCGGGTTGTCTTCTATGTGACTGTACCTTTCTTGGCGTCAACAACTCGACGAACAATCGATGAGCAGTCTTGACTGAAGATCATGACCTTGAAACTTTTCATAGCAAATCAAGACTCGTTTGTTATCACGGTAAAAGAGCGTGTAACTAAAATGCTGCCCTCACTTGAAAGACAGACTGGAGTCAAGTACTTATTTGACTTGTCAAATTAGAACTTATAGTTTCTGAAAAGAATTATTAGTGCTACTGTTATTCGTACTGATGCTGTCATTGTTACAAAGTTGTCACCATCCATGTTAGTTGGGTCATTTGGGGCAATTCCGTGACCGTGGAGAGCAGAGCATCATTTCTCTGTGGATTTGACTTCTATGAAGGTTAATGAACAAATTTAGCGGGGGTGCCCCTCGAGAAAGTGTGGGCGGAATCCAGGAGGGGGGAAAATTCATAATACAGGGGTCAAAAATGAAAAATGCTTGGATTGGTTTTAAAAGGTAATCAAAGTGTTCTTCTTGTTACAAGGATTAAAAAAGGTAGTTTGTACTACCTACAAGGTATGGTTACCGAGTTATAAGACAAAATTCGTCAAATGTCAAAGGTCATCACCAAAGGTTAAATCGTTAATATTGCACCGATTTCTTTAAGAATGGTCTCAAATTGTTAACCTTTCCACTGGGATTGCAACAAAAGTAGTTGACAATCTCATTTGTATTTGATTGTCGAGATAAATGACAAACAAGGTCAACCCCATTGACCTCTATTGATCTCCGAATTTTAAAAATATGTTAGACGGTGCAAAATGTTTTTGTTGCAGTCTCTGAGGAAAGATGAACAATTTGAGCGCATTTTTGAGCAATATTTAAGATTTAACCTTTCGTGATGACCTTTGACATTTGACGATTTTTGTGTTATATCTCCATAACCATAAGTTGTAAGTAGTACAAACTATACCTTTTTTAAGCCTTGTAACAAGACAAGCACTTTGGTTACCCTTTTACAGCAGTCCAAGCATTTTTCATTTTTGACCCCTGTATTATGAATTTTTCCCCCTCCTGGATTCCGCCCACACTTTCTCGATGGGCACCCCCGCTAAATTTGTTCATTAACCTTCAGAGAAGACAAATCCACTGAGAAATGATGCTCTGCTCTCCACGGTCACGGAATTGCCCCAAATGACCCTACTATGTGTAAAGGTTTAAGGTGCAAATAATATTCACCCACGTTCTCTATTAATTCCTTAGACTTATTTTTAAGTCTAACGAGACTGAAATTAGTAACAAAACCTTTTTTTGGACTTAAAAATTTAAATCCGTGTAAAAGGCTTACTTAAAATAAGTCCTTTTGATTTCAAAATAAACCTATAAATGAGTTAAAAACTATTTATAAAAATCATATAAAGATTTATATTTGAATCTAAAGGAATTGTTTTTAAATCCCAAAAAGCGTTCTGTCACTAAGTTCAGTCACCTTAGATTAAAAATAAATCTAGGAAGTAAGCGAGTGGTGTTTGATTCACTAGCGTCTAAACAGGTAGTACCCCTTAAATCATTAGCGGGTAGAGGTTTTTTTTTCATACATTTTAATAAAAAAAAAAAAATCAACACTTACTACCGTGACCTTTAATGTGACATTGAAATTTTCTTGAGATGTGCATACTTGTAGTCGTAGTTAATAAAATGCTCTGTTTATCATCAAATCGGGTAGTGTTCCCCCTTTAAAAAACAAGAATTTCACACTTCCACCAAACTTATCAAGTCTGAATGCAGCAGATTGTGAATCAGCACCTCGGAATTGATCGAAAACACCTCTCGATATCTTGTGTTTATTGGAGTAGGGTCAAACCTATTTTGAGGCCTTTATTAGCTTGATGGATCCCCTAGTAACAGTCCCGGCCATGAAATCATGTGATTAGGTAGTTTAATCATTTTTCTTGAATGTTTTACCAAAAAAATCGTAGGTATGGGGCGTTTATAGAGCAGGCATTTTAGGAACAACACGGTATCTAAAATCTGCCAAGTTATTTAATATCAATCTGTTAAATAGGGAAAACAAAAGTTAACATGAAGAAGAGCTAGATAGGCAAGGCAGGGCTTATTATAAATTTAAGCTAAACACAATACAGGGCCGAGGATACACTGATCTGCTCTGAGCTTCCTTTGGAATGCCAGAGTGAATTTTTGTTTTTTAGACAATAATTATACTGCTAGGTCCCAGTAGTCCACATGAACAAACAGACATTATAATTTGCCTTGTCAAGTGAGACAAATTTTGCCTCGGATAAAACCACTTGTAAGTGAAACTGCATTTTGCTTATCCTTTGGAAGTCCCTTTCCATGGGTTGGAACTATTCTGTCCAGGCAAGTGCTTGCGTTTACCAGTAAGATTACTACTGGTCAGGTGCAAGCCACTGTCTCACTGGTCCTTACAAACATTGATCGTAATGATTGAATTATCCTTTTTTCTATTTAAGCAAGCACACAGTGGCTGTGATCACTTGAGTCATACAGGTAACCATAGACAAAATGTTTCTAGCTGCTGTTTTACCCAAGTTTGAAAAAAATTTTAGGCGTCACTAAAATTTCCTCAAAACTCTTTCAATGAAACCGGTGGTTCAACCGTTACAATATGTTGTCAATACAGATAAAGCCCCAATTTTCCCGCTTTAAAAATGGCAAATTCCGCTTTTTTCCGCTTTTATAAATTCCTGAAAAGGGCGATTTTCCAGCTTTTTCGTATTTGCCGTGAAGATGTATTGTGTCTTTGTAACTCACCCTACATAAGCTACGTAGCCTTGCAAAATCGCGATCGATTGGACCCGGCTAAATATGCAGTAACATAAATCATGCTTACCATACAAAGGCTTTTACGAGGTGCAGACTTACGCCGCGTCAGGCCGCACTTTTAAAAGGCATATTTCAATTGTTAATTACAAAAGCGGCATTGGACACCGAAGTAACACGATTCAGTGATCCAGTTTCACCGTACACGTGGTTATCACGTCTTGGAAAATACGACGAGCAATTTTTTTTAGCGTGAGACTGCGCAAAAGCACATTCTTGCAGCATTGCGTCATTTTCCCAAAGTAAAATGGAGTCGGGTCATCGTGATATCACAATATGTACAGTCAAGCGCTCACGATGAAAGCTTGGAGCAAGGTCTTTGATTGTCTTCAGATTCTAAATCAGGGGGGATTTGGAGATCGATAGCCCTGGGTCATGGCATGGTAAAACATTGTCATTTTGTCATATTATGAATCCAATTGTTATATTCTTATAATTTTACTTAGGGAAAGTAAAGTAATTTTACTCTTACTGTGTTGACCATGTTTTTCTCTCTCCATTCTCAATTGCATTTTCCGCGTTTTAACCTCAAATTCCGCGGAATTCACGGAAGTTCCGCAACGCGGAAAAAACGTGGGCTTTTAAATACAGAGCATACTGCTATTGAACATCTGATATGGAAAACATCTGAAAAAAGTGCTCCTGTAGGCCTTGATCACAATTTTTTGGCACAGCATGATTTGTCTTCACTGCCCCCCGCCGCACCGAGGAAGTTCCTCCTCTTTATAGTCCCCGAGGTAGTTGTTGTGCCGCTGCTGCGCCGCGGATGCAGGCTCCTTTCTGGTTCTTTGTGCCCTGCACTAAGAGGCTTTGGACGTTCTTATTCTGTTTTGAGCTTTTGCCACTCGCGTGTCTGTCACGTTTGTGGCCACCTGAAAGTCCCTTCTTTTTTGGACTTTGGTTCTTCTTCGATTGAAGGCTGTGAATGAAAAAAAGTTGGTCCAATTGTTTAATACAATCTCATTTCTAAACTAAAATTTCAAAATGTCATTTAGTGAGAGTCACAAACATTGCAAATATTCAACCAAATTAAATATTCAACCAAATATATAAAAACAAAAACCAAATATATAAAACCAACAACAAATACCAATTAACAAAAAGATTGTGTTTCCTTGGACCGCTTGTGTCGCCTGCCATCGCGGTTTGTGAATGAAGGTCGCATATGACCTTAACCTGAATGTCGCTCGCTTTGTACCTAAGAAAGCAAAATGAGGGTGATGGACATATCCATTCAACCAAGTTTTGTTCACA
This sequence comes from Ophioderma brevispina, assembly GCA_023653785.1. NCBI lineage: Eukaryota > Metazoa > Echinodermata > Ophiuroidea > Amphilepidida > Ophiodermatidae > Ophioderma > Ophioderma brevispina. The sequence continues at coordinate 273,459 of JAMKCH010000114.1, forward strand.
ATTGAAACTTCAACTTTTTCCATTCAGGTCAAGTTTACTGTTTCAGCCTTCTACAACGGACAAACTTGATCTCATATGACCTTTGACCTGTATGTGACCTTTGGCCGATCAACAAAATGCGGGATGCCAATTTGCCAATGACTCGAATTGTTTAAATCGTGAAGTAGGCCTCTCTGACAAAACATTCTGGTATGAACAAACCTTAATTATTTTGTTACTTACCAAGACCCGGAAATCTTCTAGTGTTTTGAAATTGCGTAGACCTCCTTTGTTTGGTTATGTTTAACTGCCAGCTCCCGCATTGTGAATAATTGAGGTAGGCCCAGAATTTCTCAAGGCCTCTAACTGGCCTAAATGGCAAAGAATGAGGGATTTCATATTAGTAAGTATTCAACCACCACATCAAATGACCCTTGATGCCCTTTACATTTTATCTTAAACACTCAAAAAGACCGCAGCCCTAAGAACCATTGGAGCCAACTGTGGTGAATAATACCACAATATTTCGGGGCAAGAAGCAGATTAAAGGGACAGAGGAGATTTTTGAGACACAAATTTCTCTTCAATTTGCATTGATCGGTTGTAGACCTACCTGAAAGGTTTATTGGACCAAAACAAGTAAAAAAGAAAAAAAAACTGTTGTCTTGGATTGCCCTACTATCGAATCGTGTCCCCTAGATAAGCATGCTTTGATTTTTCTGTCATGCATGACAGCAATTCTTAATCATCATCTTAATGATATTAGACATAATGGCGGCATATTTGGATTATTCAATCAGGGGTGATCTAATAAATTGGTAAGATTCCAAAATGCCATAAACCTGGGGTGCAGAACAAAAACGTAGAGCATCAACGATGCATGGCATACCCTCCCGTATGATTGGTAGTAGGGAGCAAACCAATTCAGCACGAAAGTGAAACAAAATATGTTGAAAATCAGCTCCCTATACATATAGGCATCAAATCTTTTTGGACTTTTTTCCAAGTACGGTGGAATTTGTGACTGCAAAACACCCTCCACCAACATCCCATCCCCCCTTCCAACAACACATCTTCCCTTCTCAAAACCTAACTTCCTCCTTCCAAACAGCACATCTGTCAACACCCCTTTTTCACAACATCCCATCGTCCCGAGGTGCTGCATCTTCCCAAAATCCAATCTTCCCCTTAGCAATTCCCCAGACGACCCGTGTCCCAACACCCCATCGTCACCCGGCCCAACTACCCGAGGCCCCGGCCAAGACCCAGCGGCCCGGCCCAAGACCCAGTCGGCCCCTTCCAACATCCATCTCCCCCTGTCCCAACACCCATCTGTCCGATTTCCACCGTCCTCAAGACCCCGAGGGGGCGCCGGCCCAACACCCAGCGCGCCGCAACCACCGTCCCCCGTCCCAAAAGCCCCCGTCGAACCCCGGCCCAAACACGCAGCGAGGCCCCGGCCACAAACAACCAGCGGCCCCGGCCCAACAGCCCAGCGCCCCCGCCGGGCCCCCCGGCCCAAGACCCAGCGGGCCGCCGGCCGAACACGCCAGAGGCCCAACAGCCAGGGCGGAGCCCACCGGATGCTCCGGCCACCAAGCCCACGAGACCCCCGCCCAACACCCAGGGGGGCCGCCCAGACACCCAGAGGGTCCCGGCCCAACACCCAGTCTGGCCCAGGTACCAACACCCAGCGGCCCCTCGGGCCCAAACGCACCCCAGCTGCCCAAACCACTGGCAGCTACGAAGCCCCGCGCCCCGGCCCAATCCCCCGGCCGCGGCCCCGGAAAAAGGCCCAGCGGCCCCGGCGCCAAGCCCAGTCGGCCACCCGGGCCCCGGGCACCAACCCAAGCGGCCCCTGCCTCCAAACACCCGCGGGACTCGAGCGGCCAGGCCCACCCCGTCCCCATGGGGACCCCGGCCCACACGCCCAGGGGTCCCCGGTCCAAGAAACCGAGCGCCCACGGCAAAATGACCGAGGCGCCCCCGGCAAAGAGGCCCTAGCGTCAACCCACACCGGCGCAAACGGGCCATATTCCCCGCCCACATCCTATCTTCCCCATTCTCAAGTTCCAAATTTTCCCCTTCCAACATCCCATCTTCCCCCTCGCCATGTCCCCATCCTTCCCCTTCCCAAAATCCCCATTTCTCTTCCCAACATCACTATCTTTCCTATCCCAAACACTCAGTCTCTCGCTCACACTTCCCAACACCTTAATCAAACACCTGATCTCTCACCCCCCCCCCCCTAACAAACACCCCATCCACAGGTTTGCTTATAAAACAGCTACAAACGAACACTATATTCATTTATGTTTGGAGTGTGGTTTGGTTGTGGTTGGAAAATATATGTCAAGGAGCAGAATTTCTGCTTAGAAGTTCCTTAACGTCGACACTACAGGTTTCAATCCTCTCGCTGGGATCGGAATGGGTACGGAAGTTGCCACAGTCTCATAGTTGTTTTCTATTGTTGTTTGTTTTCTTTTCAAGGTTTTTGTTCTGGATTTATATTTGTATGGCCTAGTTATTTAACATCGTCTATTATACCCATGTATTGAGTTTTTTGTTTGCATTTTTTTAAATTGTAGACCTCTATTGCATAAATGTATCCATTCATAAGTTCTCCAAGGAGGTTCAGATCTTGGTCTGTGGTAATAGAGACCTCACTATGTTGTCTTGAAAATAGTTATACTCCCAAAAAGTGACATCTATAGTGGAGGTTCAGGAAAAAAAGGTGACTTCAGCATGTTTGTTGGAGGACAAGGGAAAGTGTTTCTGACAAAAGTTGGGACCAGCTAATACTCCCACGGTCCAACTAAGTGAAGTTATAACTATAAAACGTTCATCTACTACCAACTTGGAGTCAGAGATCATTTTACAATCAACGATGTTTACCAGTGAGTGGGACCAAGACTCAGTTCTAGTCATCATATAACAACAGAGGCATAGACACAGCACAAATCCTTTGGCCTGGAGAGGTCAGTGGCCTGACATTGCTATGACTTCGCTATCCACCATAGAAAATGCATGACTGTGAGGCTGATGACTCTCGACCAATTGCTTTTAGGCATACTAAAACGGCTCCAAACAGCAAACGAAACCCCGCGATTGTGAAATAGATCTGCATGTGTGTGGACTCAGATCATCTCTAACCAATACCAAATGTCATCAACATACAATAAGAATTGTTCAGCCCTGATTTTAAAAAAACACAAACAACATAATCCTCGCCCGTCATAAAAACTATAACCTAGCGGGGCTAGCACCGAGGGTTAAAAATGGGGGCGCAGTTTTCAGGAAATGGTCTCTAACACCTCCTATGCTACAACCAAAGGCAGCATTTTGTAATACCTGCCACATGTTTTGATTTAGATCTCGATCACGTGAGCATGTACGTGTTAAGCATTTTACACAATGACCTCAAAAAAAAAATTAGCCAACAAAGGACATTTGTCTCTATTCCCTCAAAAACACTCCACATGACCATCTTCAATGATCATTCTGAACAATCCCACACCAGTCTGTGCCCAGAAGTAATTTTTAAATCATTGTCATCATAATGACCTGATGATATGACCCCTAGATATGACTATTTTGACCTCAAATTCTTTGCAAAAGGGCAAAAGAAACCCCACTCAATTATTGATCATTCCACTAAGTGAAATCAAAGCCACCAGAGACGTGGTGACAAGACAATGGTCTAACAGAGACTTGTGTGAAGATACAGGGCAATCTACACATCAGATCATCCGTTCCCCGAGATCCAGATCAAAGATCAACGATCACGGGAGACCGTTTAAGAACTCTACACGGCACAATGAGTGCGAAAGTACGGCGGCCTTTCGAAGCGTAAAGTTTACAAATGCTACGCGTAACCCTGTGGATCGAAGAGTTAAACTTTGCTTTAACATAAAAGTATGTGCTTAAAAAAATGCAACCCCACAATAACCAAGTGTGTAACACCAGAGCATTGCAGATCTGGATCAAGTGTGGACGTTGCCCGTGTAGGCGCAAAGGTCCACGAGGATGGAGGAAACGGATTGATTGGAATCTGCCAGTAGATTGCCCCAATGACCCACTTCCACTTGGCCTTTGGTATTGGGGTTGAAAAACAATGCAATTAAAGGCAATATCAGTTTACATTCCAGTTCTCCAAGGTCTCCTAAGGGTACAGAAGAATAAGCCCATCCAATACATTCCAAGTCTACCAATTCCGCGCATGCCCAATATCTGCCCTTGTTATGCTGCACCTTAACCTTCATCTTAATGATCTTAATTACATAATGGCGTCTAATTTGGGTTATTCCCATCAGGTGTGATCTATAACGTGGTAAGCATCCAAATGCAAAAAACTGGGGTCAGAAAAAAACGAGAGATCAACATGCTGATACCCCTCCCTTATGAGTAGTCAATGTCTCAAACCACTTCAAGCAGAAAGTGAACAAAATATGTTGTAAAAATCCAGCTCCCTAATCATATAGGCATCAAATCTTTTGACTTGTTTTCCAAGTACGGTGGAATTTGTTCGCAAAAACACCCTCCACCACATCCCATCTCCCTCTTCCCAACACCATCTTCCCCTTCCCAAAACCTACTTCCCTCCTTTCCAAACAGCAACATCTTCTCACAACCCCTTTTTTCACACATCCCTCTCCCGATGGCTCCATTCTTCCCAAAATCCATCTTCCCCTTCTCAATCCCCATCTAACCCCGTTCCCAACACCCCTCTTCCCCTTCCCAATCACCATCTTCCCCTTCCCAAGACCCATCTTCCCCTTCCCATACCCATCTTCCCCTTCCCAACATCCATCTTCCCCCTTTCCCAACACCCATCTTCCGTATTTCCCCCTTCCCAATACCCCATTGTCCCTCCTCCTTCCCAACACCATCCTCTCTCAACATCCTTCCCCCCCCTTCCCAATCCCCCTCTACCCCGTCCCAACACTCATCATTCCCCTTCCCCAACACACTCTTCCCACCTTTATTCCACATCCTCTTCCCCCTTTCCCCCTTCCGCAATACCCATCTTCCTCCTTCCTAACACTACCATCTCCCAACATCCATCTTCTTATCCCCACCTTATCCTTCCAATCCCACTCTACCCCCCCATTCCCCACACCCATCTCCCCTTCCAAAACCCCGTCTTTCCCTTCCCAACACCCATCTTCCCCTCCACACCCATCTTCCCCCTTCCCAACACCCATCTTCCAACCTTCATCTACTCATCCCCATCTCTCCCCCTTCCCAATCCCCCTCCTCTTCCCCTTCCCAATCCCCATCTTCCCCTTCCCAATCCCCATCTCCCCCTTCCAACACCGCACCCCATCTTCCCCTTCCCACCCTATCTTTCCCTATCTTCCCCTTCCCACCCCTCCATTTTTTCCTTTCCCCTTCCCACCCTCCCATTTTTCCCCCTTCCAAAACCCTATCTCCCCCTTCAAAAACCTCTTCTCCACCTTCAAATCCCTATCTTTCTCCCCCCTTCCCAACGTTCCATCTTCCCCGCGCCCACATCCCTAATCTTTCCCCATTCCAACGTCCATTTTCCCTTCCCAACATCCATCTTCCCCCCTCCAATGTCCATCTTCCTCTTCCCAAAATCCCATTTTCCCTTCTTCCCAACATCCTATCTTTCCATCACCCAACACTCATCGCTCTCCCTTTCCCACACCTTATAAGATCCCAACACCTTATCTCTCACCCCCCCGATTTTATCGTCTCACCCCCCCCCCCCCTTAACACACCCCATCCACAGGTTTGCTTATCCCAGCTACAAGCGAACCCTATATTTCATTTTTGTTTGGAGTGTGGTTTTGGGTTGTGTTTTGGAAATATATTTCAAAGGAGCAGACTTCTGCTTAGAAGTTCCTTCCCGATCGGCACTACAGGTTTCAATCCCCTCTTCTGCTGGGTCGCAATGGTACGAATTTGCAATCTCCATTAGTGTTTAACTATTTTGTTGTTTGTTTTCTTTTCAAGGGATTTTTTTCTGGATAATATTTTATGCTAGTTATTTAACATCTGGAATTTATACCCATGTATTGAGTTTTCTTGTGTGATTTTTTAATTGTCTAGACCTTCTATTGCATAAACGTTATCATTCATAAGTTCTCTGAGGAGGTTCAGATCTTTGTCCCTTGTGGGAAATAGAGACCTCACTATTTTTTGTCTTGATATAGTTATACTCCAAAAAGTGACATTATAGTGGGGGTTTCAGAAAAGTTGATTTCATTCAGAAATGTTTGTTGAGGAAGAAGTGTTTCTGACAAAAGTGTTGGACAGCTAATACTCCCCAGGGCCACAAACTATTGAAGTTATAACAATAACTGTCATCTCTACCAACTTGGCGTCCAGATCAATTTACAATCAACTGAGTTTTCCAGCTGAGTGTAACCAAGCCTTTCAGTTCGATGTCATCATATAACAACAGGGTAAAACAATAGGACACAGCACAAATCCTTTGCCTGTATAGGTCAGTGGCCTGAATGCTATGACTTTGCTATCCACCATAGAAATGCAAGACTGTGATGACGATACTCTCACCAATTGCTTTTAGGCTCCTAAAACGGGCTCCAAACAGCCAAACGAAACCCCGATTTTGGAAATCGCTTGCATGTGTTGGACTCAGATCCATCTCTACCCACTACCAAAATTTCATCGACGTACGATAAGATGGTAAGCCCTGATTAAAAAACCCCAACAACATCAAGTCCTCGCCCGTCGTAACTATAAACCCCTAGCGTGGCTAGCACGCGATGGTTAAAAATTGGGGGGCATGTCTTTCTGGAAATGTGTCTCTTTAACAACTCCTATGCACACAAAGGCAGCATTTTGTAATACCTGCCACATGTTTTGAATTGAGATCATCGATCACTCGAGCACTGTAAGTGTTTTAGAGCATTTTTAACACAATGACCCCCTCAATTAGCCAAGAACATTTTTGATCTTCTTATCCCCAAACACTCCACATTGACCCATCTCTCAATGATCATTCTGAACATCCCACACCATTCCTGTGCAAGAAGAAATTTTACAAAAATCATTTTCACAACTAATGACCCTGATATGACCCCTATATGACATTTTGACCTCAAATTCTTGAAAAGGCAAAGACCCCCACTCACTTATTGATCATGTCCCACTAGGTGAAATCCAAAAGCGCACCAGATACGGTACAAGACACTGGGCTGAACATAGTACTTGTGTGGAAGATAACGGGGCAATCTACACATCCAGATCAATCCGTTTACCCGAGATCCAGATCACAGATCAAGATCACGGGAGACCGTTTAAGAACTCTACACGGCACAGTGAGTGTGAAAGTCTGGCGACCTTTCGAAGCATTAAAGTGTACAAATGCTACGCGTAACCTTGATGATCGAAGATACTTTATCACAACCGTAAAAGTACGCGCTTAAAGTGCAGCGACACTAACCAAGCGTGTACACACCATGTACGAGTTGCAGATCTGGATCAAGTGTGGACGTTGCCCGTGTAAGGCGCAAACTGGTCCACGAGGAAACGGATTGATCTGGATTCTGCCATGAGATTGCCCAATGGAACCACTCTTCATCTTTCACTTTGGCCTTTTGTATGTGGGGTGAACACAATGCAAGGTATTAAGGCATATTCAGTTACATTCCAGTTCTCCAAGGTCTCCTAAGGGTACAGAAGAATAATGCCCATCAATAGATCCAAGTCTACCAATCCGAGCATGCCCACATCTCTGCCCTGCTTATGCTGCACCTTACCTTTTATTATTATTATTCTAACACGCAATATCATTACGGGTAAATCTCCAGAGATCCTATGTTCTAAGATCCCATAAGCAACTTACCCGATTCATAATCTCTCAGAGTCTCCTCCTGAAAGTCCCGGAAAATGTCCATGCGGAACTTCTTCTCCAGACCGTAACTGAAGAACCGGAAGAGGCACTCGGCACCATATCGGTAGCCACTTGCGCTGTCCTCCAAGGCTAGCTTCTTGAACTCTTCGTACATCTTACGGTTGAAGTTGGTACGCAAGAAGAAAGACCAGAACCGGAAGAGCGTGTTCATCTCTTGCGACTTTCCTACACCAAGCTTCTTGCGTTCTTTAAAATAAATTATGACATGCAAATTTGTTTTAGAGGACCAAATGCAACAACAATCATTTTTTTAATTGCCTATTACTTTGGGGTTTTTCAAACTCACAACACACACAATCATACACACAGCCTTTTAAGCTATACTTCCACAGACATCAAAAGAACAGCCCATTGTTATGAATGAATAAACACAATGGAAAACATCCTAGGACCAGAAAAAACATCATAAAATGAGATACGCACACCTGCACACACACGCGCACACACACGTGCACACACAAACACTTCTTTACTTGTTCGGCAGGGACAACCAGAACAAGCAACTTGTCTCTTTGTTCCTACCTTTGAGGCATTTCTGGTGGTACTTGGCATAGGCGTGCTGAGTGAAGTTGTTGTCCTTCAGTAATTCATGAGATGGATGTTCAAATTTGGGGAACTGTTGTGGTGTGGTGCTCAGAGCAGCGCCCTCGGTTGGGGAGCTACAGAACAAAATCACAAGATAGTAAACAAATTTCACTGTCTCTTGCATTTGCAATTAACATACTTATGTAACCTTCACGATAACTAACCAACTTTCTTACAGGTTTCCATACAGTTTTAACTATTATGTACAAGATATAATCCACTCATGTTCTGATATATCAGTAAGGCCTGAAAATATATTTGTTTGCTGTAACATGGAAAAAAATATTAGGGTGTTTCGGTCTTTTTTTGTTTTTGTTTAGATAACCTTTACTTCATGCTATATAGCAAAGATCTTTGTTTTACTTGCTGCAGTTGTTTTCTTTTGATGTTTTTCATCTTTGTGTTGGTCAAATTTTTTTAAAATTGTAAATGAAAATCATGGTCATGATCAGCAGTTTTTTTTAATTTTGTGCTAATTTGCATAAAAAATTGAGTTGGTAGGTATCTAGGGTCAGTTGGGTTATGGCAAACAAACTTTTTTTTGTCCAAGTGTCTTGCAATGTCTCCAGGCAGTACCCACTAGGTAATTTCCTCAAGGCCTTACTTATGCAGTCACGATGGGGAGAAACCAGTTTACAGTACAATGCACTGTTCAGACAATTCAAACATCATAGCCATATCAATCAATAGCTATTGATATGGCTTGATTGGGGCATACAGTGAAATGATAAAATCGACTTTCGCCAAACTTTTTTTGCCCTCATTGCAGATTTTTTTATTATCCAAACCCAATGTATCTTGACAGTCTCTAACTAAAAAACATTACTTCAACTTTATAGGTGAGTGCAGGTAACTCAAAAACTAGAGCACTTACAGGGATTTAGTATTGTACTATTACAAGCTTACCTTGCTGATGTTGTCCTTGATCTAACATCATGGTCTCTTGAATCCAGAATCCAGCCAACGTGGCTCTCAACTGGTGGATTGTCGCTGTGCTTGGTCTTGCGTTTACGTGGTGTCTGAAATACAATGGTCACACCACACCAATTAGCTATGGCTACAATTTACCCAGGGAGCACTGCACACGATGTGAGCTAGTTTCAAGACTTTTCAAAAACTAGAATTTCAATTTCATGGTTCTCGGCTTTCGCGCTCACTATATTCAAAGAATATAAGCTGTGGGTCGCATAAGCTTTGACCTCATCAACATATGGGGGATCCCATGGCGCACCTATGACACAAGTTTGGTTCCAATTGAACTTCTTTTCAATTGAGGCAATTTTACATTCTTTAACCCATTTTCACAACTTGACCACCTCACATGACCTCTGACCTTTCAACATCACCTCTGACCTTTCAACATGACCTCTGACCTTTCACATGACCTCTGACCTTCAAATGACTCTGACTTTTCAACATCCTCTGACGTTCATCAACATTGACCTCTGTGACCTTTCCAACAAACATGACTCTGACCTTTCAACATGACCTTGACCTCATCAACATATGAGGGATCCCATGGTGCACCTATGACAGAAGTTTGGTTCCAATTTAACTTCAACTTTTCAATTGAGGTCAATTTAAAAAAAAACTTCAACAATTTAGTGACACACACAAACACACACACACACATACACCCATCCACACGCACAACGGATTGCTAAGTGGTCCTGACAGCTATAGCTGGTGACACACACAAACACACACACACATACACCCATCCACACACACGCACAACGGATTGCTAAGTGGTCCTGACAGCTATAGCTGGTGGCCCACAATTATCTTTACTTAAAAAAGGAGATAAATTGCAAAACTTAACCGGACATACATACACCTACATACATACAACATACACATACAGAAATAGTGATTTCTTAGTCTTGCTCTGAGCAAGCTTAGGGGCAAGACAAAAATCTCAAGACCCATCAATGCTGACAATTTGTCACTTACGTGCTTCCCCCTTTTCTTCCTTTCCTTATAAAGCCCCTGTTATTATATTTGCAGTATCAGCTTTAACCCCTTTTGCACCTCGGATAGGTTCTATTTCGAGAAAGATGGTACATTACAAATAACCGTACTCATATTTAACAATAATAAAACTCTTACCTTGTTGTCTATGGGTTTGGTCTCTTTCATGACAGGGAAGAACCTGGGCGTGGTCTGGGCATCCTTCTTCTGATGCGGTGTGCGAGGCGTTCTGTGTCTCACAGCCTCTCGCAATTGTGGGCCATCCGGTACATCGGTGGGTAGTGACCTAGCCACCTGGCCATCATTCTTCAGCACTGACTGAGGGATTGCTGCATATGAGTATTACAAATAGGATTGATATGCTGACCAAAGAGGATATAAAACCTGCATGCATCACATGTAAATTGTCATACAAGGAACAGTTCACTAGTTACTCTGGTCAGAAGGGGAAAATGAGTGGTGGTGGAGGTACAGGAGATAGAGTCCAAGATATACAAAAAAACACCCAGAAATATATATATATATATAAGCTGAATTTTTCAGGATAGTTTCCTGATGTTGTAAGGAGCAACATATCAAAACTCCCCAAAGAACCTCCATGTGCTATTTGAGAAATAAGGGGGTAAAGTTTGTACAGGGGTCAAATTCTAAAATGTTTCAATTGCGTTCAAATCTATACTAACGTTTGTGTCATGTCATAAGGATTGAAAAAAAAAGGTATAGTTTGCCCTATCTGTGATTTATGGATTATTAACTATATGGAAATAACTGTTCAAGGTCATACTGGGGGTAAAGGATCAGAATGCTTTGATCCTTCCCAAAAGTGTACCAAATTGTTTGTCTCATTGTGTATAAACTGAAGAGATATATTTAAATAATTCAAGTAATTTTCTTGCATAGTTATAGGGCTCATTATGACAGGTTGCTACAGGGTCTATGGGGGTCACAAGCCACTGCCCTATAAGGTCAATATTTCGAAGATGTAGAACGTGTGAGTAAGCATTTTTTGCCATAATATGACCATACAACATATACGAGTAATTTGGAATTAGTTTAATTATAAAATGGTACTGTTTTAAAAAATTGACCCCATGATAACCTTGAACAATTTTTGGGCTGTATGCCTAAAATTAAGGTTCAAAAGTTAGACAAACAAGCAGAACTCGTATTTACGCGATGCGTAAAATATGTCCCCGCCGAATGTCGCGATCACTAAGTGAGAACTGAAACTACTGCATCCATAGCACACCTAAAAATATAACTTGCCCATGAACTCCATCCATAACTCGCCAAAAATAACTCTAAAACATAACTCATCTAAGAACTCCATCATAACTCACCAAAAATAACTCCTATAATATACCCAAGTTTGTCTATTCTTGCTCATCTGGAAAAAAGATATGGCCAAATTTGGACATATTTTGTGCAATATTGACGTTTTTGACGGCCCCCCCCCCACGTCAGGACCTGGGGGAATGAATTACATGGTTAGTAGGGTCTTGTGCCCTCCTACAATAACTTAAGTTTGGCTGTTCTAGCTCATCCAGGAAAAAGAAATGGCCAACTTTTTACATTTTTTGTGCAATATTGACCTTTTTTGACATTTCCCTACCCCAGTGACAGACCCAGGGGAGGACCCGGGGGGAATGAATTACATGGTTAATAGGGACTTGTGCCCTACTACAATATACCCAAGTTTGGCTACTCTAGCTCATCCAGGAAAAAAAGATATGGCCAAATTTTGACATTTTTTGTGCAATATTGACCTTTTTTGACATTTCCTTACCCCCCTGACAGACGCAGGTGAGGACCGAGGGGGGGGGGAATGAATTACATGGTTAGTAGGGCTTGTGCCCTCCTATAATATACCTAAGTTTGGCTACTCTAGCTCATCTAGAAAAAAATATGGCCAAATGTTTTTTTTTTGTGTGTAAAATATTGACTTCGACATTTCCCTATCCCCTGACAGACCCAGGGGAGGTCCCTGGGGGAATGAACTACATGGTTAGTAGGGGCTTGTATCCACCAACAATATACTCAAGTTTGACTACTCTAGCTCATCTAGAAAAAAAAGATACGGGCAAATGTTTCAGGGTTAACATTTTTATCATGGACGGACGGACGGACGAACGAACAAACAAACGAACAAATGAATGGACGGACAAACGGACGCTGCTCATTTTATAGTCCCCGTTCCGAACTCGTTCGGCGGGGACAACTATACATTTTCTTATTCAGTGTGATTAGAAGAATACAATAGTCCATAATTTAGCTCAATTGAATCATTTAAAATTTTTTACCCCTGTATAAACTTTACCCCCGGTTATTCCTCAATTAGCACTAGGGGGACT